>JARDXD010001458.1:0-56308 GCA_029218145.1 Aphanocladium album | reverse complement strand
AGGTTCAGAACCTAGCTTAGGTACGCCAGGTCCTGGAGGGGTGTGTCGCGCATGGTGACAAGGGTTAATACACAAGGCCACAGTGTAGGCGTCTACTTTTTGGCGTGACATTTAGCGCATCTTGCACAACCCACCCGATACGGTTTTACCTGGCTATACTCCGTACAGTTCGGCGTGCCCAACAGAGCGCGACTCCCGAGTGGCCAAAGTCAGGACTGTCCGGCTTTTCCGCACTTCTTCACTGACTAGAGCGCGGCATGATAGCTGACTAGTGGACCGGAGTCCACCATGAGGGTATGTTGCAGCCTGGTGAAGACGAAGACGCGGGCCAACAAACGGTGGAGCGTGGGCATGGAGAGGCAATTGAATGGCAATCGGGGTGTCGGCTCCAGATAAATACTTGCGGCTGCCCGAACGCAAAAGCGTCGAACCAAGAATCGCCTCACAGCTGTTCTGTAAGCGTCAACCCCCTTCCCCCCTTTCCGCGATCATTGCAGAGCAGCCATCGCAGAGAATCATACATCCCCGAAGCGGTGGACAACAACAACACCACAACCATCACAGTACACCTCAAGACCGCCAAGATACACCGCAACTAGCACAGGACACCTCAACTATCATAACGCGCCACAACTAGCACATACGCACAGCTAGCACAATGTCGGCTCAAGCTGTCGACCCCAACAAGGCTCTCAACATTGTCCAGGCACGCATCAGCCAGGCCAACGCCGCACTACGCAGGGCAAACCAGGCCCTCCACGACAACCCCGAGCTGTGCTACGAAGAGTACAAAGCACATGACCTTTTGTCCGCCTTCCTCGAAGACCAGGGCTTTTCCGTCACCCGCAAAGCATGGGGGCTGGACACATGTTTCGAGGCCAGCTTCGGTTCCGGCGGCCGCGAGGTCGTCATCTGCGCAGAGTACGATGCCCTGCCAGAGATTGGCCATGCCTGCGGCCACAACCTCATCGCAACCTCTTCCCTCGCTGCTTTCTTGGGTGCTGCGCAGATCCTATCCGAGTTCAAAGTTCCCGGTCGTGTGCGTGTGCTTGGAACGCCAGCAGAAGAAGGCGCCGGTGGCAAGATCAAGCTGATCGACGCCGGCGCTTTCAAGGGCGCGTCGGCTTCCGTCATGTCCCATGCTGTGACCGCCGGCACTCTCTCCGATGATCAAGCGGTAGTTGGGTCAGCAAGCTTCAACCTCGTCGCCAGCCTCAAATTCCGCGTCGAGTTCCGCGGCAAGTCGGCTCACGCTGCTGGAGCGCCTTGGGATGGTCTCAACGCCTTGGACGCCGCGGTTGCAACCTACAACAACGTCAGTCTTTTACGTCAGCAAGTCCGTACCGACGAGCGAATTCATGGTGTTTTTGAGGACGGAGGCACGGTCCCCAACGTCATTCCAGACTATTCTCGCATGAACTGGTACATTCGCAGCACAACAACCGAACGGGGAGAGAAGCTCCGCAAACGAGTCGAAGCATGCGTCGAGGCTGGCGCCTTGGCCACCAACTGCACTTTCGACTACATCAGGTAGGTGCATGCAGCCAAGCTGACGGATGCTGCTGCGCAAGCCTTGTGGCAAGAACTAACAGCGCGACAGAGCCGATGACTACCGTCACGTCGTCGGAAACAAGACCGTTTGCGAGACATACTCAAAAATAATGGGACTACTGGGCCACAAGGTGCTTGCGATGCAGGAGAAGCCCCTCGTAGCCTCCACGGACATGGGCAATGTAAGCCATGAAGTGCCAAGCATGCACGGCGCCTTCTGCATACCCACGCCCGATGGCGGCCCCCTTCACACTAAGAGCTTTGCAGCCGCCGCGGCGACTGAGGAGGCGCACAACGCGGCTGTCGAGTGTGGAAAGGGAATGGCCTTGGTCGCCTTCTCCATTCTCAATGATGACGAGCTCGCTGCGCAGATGCAGCGCGACTTTGAGCGGGATTTCGGATCTGGGCAAAAGTAGACTGCGACTGAGCAGAGGAGTTTATCGTGTGCGGTTTTAGATGAGTGGCTTGGGGCTGTTGAGCAAACGTTGAGAAAAGATACGTAGCAATATAATTAGGATTTCATGTAGTTACGTGATAATAATTAAATATATTTTTTCCTGTTTAACTAATAACAAAGAGCTTGATAAACTTTGAAGAAGAAATTGGTTTCCTGATAATATAATATAGAAAGAAAATATCCATAAAGTAAAAGATCTCTACTTCAGCAAAGTATGAAAAAATATTATCATAGATTCATGTACTATAACTGTTAGACCTCTCAATGGTGTCCGCCGCGATTTACTTGCATATCACGCGCAGTCTGCCAGCATTGACAGCCCACATGTAACAGCTGGAGGGTACAACAGGGTGATTCTGTTCCTTGTTCTTCTGTAAAATAAAAGCAATGAGTTTGAGAGGAAATACCTCCTTATATAGGCTATTTTTACAGGAAAAGCAAATATCATTTACCCCTATCAAGTACATAACTGAGGGAGACTTGGTGCCCTCGCTATTCCTTCTTCCGACCGTTACGCACACACACATCAACAAAAACCTGCAGTTTGTGGCTACGAATGGAGAGGATCGCGAAAGTCACTCAGCAGGGCGTGCAATTTTAAATGCGCGCCCAGCCGCCTTTGTCTTGGTCACCACAATGAACACTGTGTTTATTAGTAAATTCACGGGGCCCGCGAGCAGTGCCGAAGAGGAGAAGTATTGCCGCTGATTGTAACGGCTGCCGTCAGAAGAAAACAAAGGTACCATAATAGAAAGAAATCAACCCTTAGAAATTCATACCAGTGCCTAATGTCTTTCAGTACTCAGGTGAGACACCAAGATGCGGAAGCTGTATCCGGCGCTCGATCAATTGTCACTATACAGCGGGCTTTGAAGAAACACACGGCTAGGCTTTGAAGCGCAAGTATAAGACGCTCCTCCAGAAAAAAGTTAATAAATTAACAGTATATTAGGAACCATTTGAATGAATGAAAATAGTGACGTTAAAGGAGAGAATGGATATACTTACAGAAATTCGAGCTAGAACTACTGTGGTGACTCTCTTGTACTAACACTATACTTATGGAATAACGCTTATAGATCGGCAAGGGTCGGAAACAAGATCTCTACTTAAGGAATTTTCCTACATATTATAGAAACCTCCTAACGAGACCATACGCCAGATAGTGCAACTCGTGAGAGCTGGACGAAAGGTCATAGCTATACTATGATATGTTAAGGATGCTGATTTACTCCTATAGCTTTCTATTAAGCTAGAAATCTAGAAGAGAAACATCCGTAAAGTGTGTTCCCAGCTCAAGAAACCAATGTACCGATAGAGAAAGTCCACCTGCAAGACTTTGCGCATCACGTCCGAAGCCATAGCACACCGCCGCACCCCCAACAACCTACTCTAGAACACGGCGCAGTAACTCGCCGCTACGACGCGAGTGGCGTCAGTCCGAAAGAATATCTGATAAAGACGTGCTTGAATTCCCTCCTCCTCAACTGTTGCATCCAGCAATCAGACAAACGCGAGTTCCCGCTTAGTTATAAATGGCTAGAGGTTCTACTAGGAAGTGACAATGTATACTTTAGTGCTCCATTTTATGAAAAGCACTAACAACTGAATAAAAAGTAACTATTAACTGTAGAATTTAGTTCGAATTCCGTCTTTAGTACGCCGCATATAAGAGCTAAGCTCGTGGAGCCTCGCCTTGGAGATAGCAAAATCTCTAGATGGACAAATATAACTTCTGACGAAACGCGTCTCCGCCAATTGATGGAACTGTACATCCTCCATGCTTATTCTTTCTTCCATATCTTCCAAAAAGAGCTAGTCTTGGAGGATCTTACTGTAGGACAAACTCATTTTCCTCGAGTCTCCTGGTCAACGCAGTCCTCGCTGCACTACGGTTGGCCAGAGCACCAATTCAGAAGAAGAGTCGGGTCCAAAAACATGCGCAGCTGAAAACCCTCTCGCGATCGAGAAGAGTATCACGGAATTTTATGGCGTCGAGCCAAATCCAGTCCTCACCACTTCTCTGTGGGAGCGTGCTACCGAGCTCGATCTGGCGAGTGTCTATGAAGTCGCTCCAGCAGGGGTTGAGCAGATACTTGACAACCCTGATTGGCAGGCGAAAATTAGACGGTAGCATCGACTCAATTATATGCAACTGTTGCTTTTGCAGCATTCGAAGCCCAAAAGAGAAGATTCACCGACTTCATATGCTACTTAGGCTTGGTCATCGTTGGTATATCCATGAGCATGTACAGGCCACTCGCGGTGGGCTTTTCATAAAGTTGTACCAATGTAAATATCCACGAGCTTTTTTTAGCCAACTTTGACCAAATAATTGGCGTCTTTAAATTTTCGTGGCTTTTTCTACAGCCCGCTCATGGGTGGCTGCAAAATCTGCCGCCCTACTCTGTCCTGCCTTCTCGCGGCTGGTGGTTTCTCTGAGGTAACGGCCTCCAGGAGAAGCAGCATATATACACAGTCTCCACTCGGATCATTGCAACCTGCAATGCATGAGGATATTCTGGATTTGGGCCTCACTGAGAATGCATAATAATGTTCAATGGCTTTTTTTTTCTCGGTCTCGATTTGTAGAAGCCCAGAACCTCGCTACCATCTATGCGCCTACCGACGGGGCGGGCTGCCATAGGAAGACATCTGATTCTAACGCCATGCGAGCGATGGCAGCCAACCTTCATGGAGTGAGTAGCAATACAAATATAGTATTGAAAGATGGGGATCTTCTTGTTTTTATCTTGTTCATTTCACACTTAGATCTGATTTTTTTATGACATATGCATGGTAGACCTGTGGATGGCTTAGACTCGCCTAATGTTAGCTAGCTGAGCTGATTAAGCGGGTTAGCACCCCAATTAAATCTCAACACCACGAACCCGCCAGTAGCAGCCTCACAAGTTCAAGTGGCGCTCGGACTAATACACCCGCTCATCCTCCTTCTCACCTTGGCATCACAATACCTTGCTAATTAATTGGACGATTCATCTCTTTGACCTAGAAGCGTTCCAAAGGCGCGAACGGCGCTGGACAAGTACGGAGCGATCGCGAGCAAATTCCGCGTCAAAGGGACGTGATCCGACGCTATGACCTCGGTTGCAAAGCCAGGTGATGATGGTCTGCTTCCCAGTAAGCCCAAGTATGGCAGTGAGGAAGACTCTGGGGATTCCGATATCGAACTGGAAGAATTGAGGGATGAAGTCGATGCAGATCTGCTCCCAGGCACCCGCCCCGGGGTATCAAAGAAAAGGCATCGTCGCACGGAAGCTTCGGACCACTTCTTGGCGCGTATACTCAACTGGCGACTACGCAAAAGGACAGTTTTTATTGTTTCCATAGTCGGTGTGCTTGTGGTGCTTGGCGGCTTATTCGGCTGGGGGAGATACACGCAAACTCCTCCCGATGGCCACTCGCCGCCGTGGTATCCTTGCCCAAGGGGCGGGACAGTATCGCAATGGGCCGAGAGCTATGAGAAGGCCGCTAGAATGGTCAGAAACATGACTCTGGCGGAAAAGGTCAATATCACGACGGGAACCGGATGGGCTATGGGACTTGCTGTTGGAAATACGGGACCAGCTATCTATGCTGGGTTCCCTTCTTTGGCACTGCAAGATGGGCCACTGGGTATCAGATTTGCCGACAACGCTACTGCATTCCCAGCAGGAATCACAGTTGGCGCGTCGTGGAACAAAGAACTCATGTTCCAACGCGGCCAAGCTCATGGACAAGAAGCACGCGAGAAGGGTATCAATGTCTTACTTGGTCCTTCGGTTGGTCCTTTGGGTCGCATGCCCGCCGGTGGGCGCAATTGGGAAGGCTATGGTCCGGATCCGTATCTGCAGGGCATCGCTGCGGCAGAAACAATCCGCGGCATTCAGGGTGAAGGCGTCATGGCTACCATCAAGCATTTTGTGGCGAACGAGCAAGAGCACTTCCGTCAACCGTGGGCCTGGGGTCTCCCTCATGCTGTATCATCCAATGTCGATGACAGGACGATGCACGAGTTGTACGCCTGGCCGTTCGCAAACGCCGTCAAAGCTGGTGTCGCTAGCGTCATGTGCTCATACAACATGGTAAACAACTCATATGCATGTGGAAACTCCAAGTTACTGAATGGAATCCTCAAAGACGAGCTTGGCTTCCAGGGATTTGTCATGTCGGATTGGCTGGCGCAGCAATCTGGTGTGGCAAGTGCACTAGCAGGACTAGACATGTCAATGCCGGGTGACGGACTAGGTTGGACAGATGGCGAGTCCCTTTGGGGCCCACAGTTATCACGAGCTGTTCTTAACGGATCTCTTCCCGTTTCTCGTCTAGATGATATGACTGCGCGAATTGTTGCATCTTGGTACCAGCTTGGTCAAGACGACAAGTCCCGGTTCGATAGAAAAGGCCCCAACTTTTCTTCTTGGACCAATGACAAGATGGGATATATCAACGATGGCACCTCTTCTCGGCAGGAGAAAGTTGAGGTTAATCAATACGTCAATGCTCAGCACAATCATTCAATTCTCGCAAGAGAGGTTGCTGTCGAAGGTACCGTGCTTTTGAAAAATAGCGGAATTCTTCCATTGACTCGCTCTGGACCACGTACAAGGACAAAACACAAAGAGGGCAAGGTCAACATTGGTATATTTGGCGACGACGCAGGCCCCGGCTTAGGTCCAAACCACTGTGCAGACCGTGGGTGCAATGAAGGAACACTTGGTTCGGGATGGGGTAGCGGCGCTGTTGATTTCCCTTACCTGGTGACGCCGGAGTCGTCGCTCAGTGCAACCTTTGACTTAAATGCTGTGAATATATCTTCTTCGCTATCGAACAAGAAGCCAAGCAAAGATTTGCTCCAAGCGATGGATGTTTGCATTGTTTTTGCCAACGCTGACGCTGGTGAAGGCTTCATCCGATGGGAGTCGGTAGCAGGTGATCGAAATGACCTGTTTCTGCAGCGAGGGGGAGATTACCTTGTCCTCGCGGTTGCCGAGGAATGTGGAGGTGGCAAAGGCAAAACCATTGTCGTTGTGCACGCTGTGGGACCCGTTGTCATGGAGCGCTGGATCGACCACCCCGGCATCGGCGCCGTTCTCGCTGCCAATCTACCAGGACAAGAAAGCGGAAATGCAATTTCCACAATCATCTTTGGCGATGCTTCGCCTAGTGGAAAGCTTCCTTATACCATTGGCAAATCTCTAGAAGACTACGGCCCTGGAGCAAAAGTCATGTATACGCCAAATGGCCTGGTCCCACAACAAGACTTTAACGAAGGCGTTTACGTAGACTACCGCCATTTTGACAAGTTCAACATCCAGCCGAGATTCGAATTTGGCTTTGGTCTGTCTTACACCACCTTCAATTACAGCAATTTGCAGTTGACAGAAGTGAAAGCAAAGTCGAGATTGGCTGGAGAGCGGCCTGCAGACCAGGCGAACCCGCCAGACTTCGAAGACAAGATCCCAGATATCAGCGAAGCAATCTTCCCGTCGGAGATACGCAAACTGAAAAAGTTCATATACCCATATATTACATCAGCGTCGGATATCAAGCCTGGGGTATACCCATACCCTGATGGATACGACGTCAAACAGCCCCCATCTGCTGCCGGAGGCGGGCAGGGCGGCCATCCGGAGCTCTGGGAGACGCACGTATCCGTCCAGGCCGATGTTGGCAACGAAGGTGCTGTTGGCGGCAAGGTTGTGGCCCAGCTATATATATCATTCCCCAACACGAAAGGGGTGGACTTTCCGGTGCGTGCTCTGCGAGGCTTTGAAAAGGTATACTTGGAGCCTGGGCAAACCAAGAGTGTCCAGTTTAACTTGACACGAAGAGATCTCAGCTACTGGGATACGACGCTTCAAAACTGGGTGATGCCTGAAGGGCAGTTCTCCATCGCTGTGGGTGCCAGTTCCAGAGACCTTCCGCTTACAGGAACCTGGTGATGAGACTCTGCCTTGTGAGTACAATGACACGCAGACTTAGGCGGGATCCTTGGGCGCAGAATAATGTAGCACTATTGTAGAATGAAATATTTTCTCTCAGCAAGGTTTCACGGCATTCGGAAAGCCTATGTTACCTATTTCGAGCGACGCAGATGGGCGCTTAATAGGTGTCCTTCATGTGGCTGTGCGGCGTTTACTGGACATAGCCACCCGGCTGCGCTGTCATCCATTTCGTTGCTGACCTACATAGACCTACATGCAGTGTGATGAGCGGCGGCCTCACGTACCGCAAGAGCTTTATCGGCGCAGAGCCCGTTGTAAGCCAAACATCTCGATGGACTTCGGATTCTTACCAGCCGTTTCTCATTCCAACCTCATTCTCATTCTGTGTAGCCTTAGGCTCAGTCACAAGGCGCCTTCAAGATGGCAGTGTAGCACGGTGCTTGGAATCATTTCTGAGCCTTGTATGTTTGAAGAGTAAGATCTGCTAAACACAGCACCAGCCTCATTATCGTTTCATCTTTTTTTATAGAAACTTCATCGAGAACGGGTGGCTGGTGCCTCCGGCGCTTAAAGCACGGCAGCCATGTGCGCAGCGGGGGGTTAGGCTGACAGCGCCAGGGCGAGCGACCAAAATAGCAACACACCGCATGCACGATCCCAGCTAGCGCATGCTGGGGGCCACGCAGAAAACAAGCTGTTAGCCCCGTCAAAGAGGGACAGCCTTGGAGCTGGGTCAGCTTGGCCATTGCCGGATTAGGCTCTGGTGCAGATTTGATGCTGGCACTTTGGCGACACTTTTGAGAAAGGGATGCAATTGAAGGCTCAAAGAATAAACTGGAAATTGATAAAAATTTAATCTTCAAGAATGCATGATGAGTTTTGATCGCATATGCTGTTGTTTAGCTGCTAATTGCTGTTTCGTTCTGCTTAGTCTGTATTGCGATGGTTCATCTGCTGGATCGGGCAGACCGACAGACGAGGCTCTCGTTCAGTGCCCGGAATACCCACGCCAAGCAGCCACACCAAGCATGCAACTCGATGCGGCTCTTTATCCCACCACGTTAACGCAGGGCTAATTTGCAGCTCACTCCGCCACGAGAAAACCGTTATTCTTGGACCCAACTAGCCAATGACACGGCGGGAGGGCCGAAGATTCCTCATCTCTGGTCTATCCTCCGTGAGATCTGATATGTTGTTCCGGCAGGTTTGCTTACCTGCGTAGCACTCTGGATGCTTGGCCTCGCCTCTTGTTTCCTCACGGCTGCCCGTTTAATTTGGCCCCCAAGGCGAATTGCAAACTTGATGCCTCTGGGATCACCGCCGATGAGGCGTCCTGGTCTTGAGATTCTACTCAATACACAGATATAATAGTTTCCCTGTCTTGGGTCTTGAAAGAGACTTTGGGCCAAGCAAACCATGAGACATGAAAATACAGAAACGCAATCGCAGAAACATCACACCCCATCAACTTACACGATTCACCCAGCAGCGAACAGCCATGCTGCTTCAAGCCGCACGACCTATATCATTTGGAGCCGTGCCAGCATCTCGCCAAGAGCCTTCCATTTTCTTCAACGCAACGTCGCCAGCCATGTCTACAGGAAGCAGCCATCACAGTCCCGCGAGCGACAGCAGCTCCATGCCGCCTCCTCCGCCTCCTCCTCCTCCTTCTGCTGCTTCTACCCGCGTGGAGGCGACCAGACGATCCTCCCAGAACCGCAACCCGTCGCCGCACAACATCAAAAGGCTCGTCGACACCCTCACGCACCACCGCGTCAACACCGTCACGGAGCTGTGCCGGATTGAGCGCGTCGCCGCCTCGTGCACCAGCCCCGAGGACGCGCGCGCCTTCCAGGGCCCCATGACGCAGGCCTGGGTGCATTACGTGACGAGCAACCAGCTGCTCGGCGAGCTCCGGGGGCTCACTCGCGGGTTCCCCTTTGCCGCGGAGCTCGTCCGCGAGGCGCACGACCGGGTGCGCGCCGACCCGCAGAGCAACCGCTCCTGGAACCTCGCCTGGCTGTGCCTGGTGCGCATCCGCGACGACGGGCTGATCGCTCCGTTCTCCGTCGCCGAGGCGTCCAAGCCGAGCATGTGGGGAGGACTGGTGCCGAGCGAGGAGGACGTGCTGAAGCTGAGCAGCTGCTTTGCGCGGGAGTGGACGCTGGCCGTCACCGTCATGCTCAAGCATTGGCCGGCCGCGCCAGCCTGGTTCTGATGACTGCCAGATGAGTACCCTTCCAGATCACTGCTGGGCATTGAATGAAAGGAAAGACATTCTGGCTTTATGGTGGATGCTATGTTCAAATTGGATTTTGTTATTGATTCCACTTCCCTTCGCTTCTTGTTATTTAACTTGTGGTCAGTGCGACGCAGTCGGATAGGCTGGACCTATCAAGCATGTTTGGCATAGACTAGATTTTCGAAGACCGCCCTTAGACAGTCATTTCGTTTCAAGTTTGACATTTGAGATACTCATATTCATGTAGCGGTCATGTTGTAACATTTTCTATATATTTTATTGGTATCCTGATTGCTATTCAAAGCCCTATACCCAAAAAAAAAAGCACCGTTGAGCCCTCAACCATGAACCAGCAAAGACAGCACGCCGCCCCTACACAGCGGCCCAGTGATGAATCAAAAAAAAATGCTTAATGATACGCTTTGTTCTATATTGTTGTTGTAGTTGAAAATCGAAATCATGCTTCGCTTTCCTCAGAGGCTCGATGCTCCTCTTCCCAGTCCTCACTCTCCAATCCGTCGCCACGGACGAACAGTGCAGCGACAAAGCCGAGGAACGCCAGGCCGCCAAATACTGTCCACGCGAGTGCCTCGCCTTTTGGCTCGATGCCAACGGAGATGGTGAACAGTCCGCCGGATACGATGGGGCCGACACTGCGTCCAAGAGCAGAAAGTGTCTGCGCAAGACCGTTCAGTGTACCCAGACTAGCGTGTGATGGAGCAGAGTTGGTGATCTGGGCGAGTGTTAGTATTCAGGTACTCTTCAAGAGTGTGGAGCATGTCTTACCAAAAGCATGACGCTTGAAAGTCCACCAACGCTGCAAATATTCTTAAAGATGAGCACTACGCAGAGCTCAATGTACAGCCACAGCTTGCCGCTCCCGATGCCGAACAGGGGCTCATCATCGGCATAGCCCACCCAGGGGATCACGATCATGCTGATTGCGAGACCGAGCAAAGCATAGCGATATGTGCCGAGGCTGCCCACTTTACTTCGCAGTCGCTGATACAGGAAAGCCTGAAACGCGATTGTGGTAGCACCAGCAGCGCTCATGAAGGCGCCAATCTTGCCTGGGTGCAGTTCACGGCCAGTAGGTGCGGACGCCGCTGCGAATATAGGGAACAGCGAGTTGAAGCTAATGTTGGAAAGCTGGAAGATGAGATATGTGCTCAACAGCAGAATTGTGGTGTGGTTGAAGATTTCGTTCCAGATATCTTGCTTGGATTGGCCCGGCTTGCTGCCGTCGTAGTCATTGAGGCCATCCACATCGGCCTCGTCTTCCGACGAAGAATCAGAGGCAAGAAGAGGCTGCTGCTGACCGCGCGGCCATCGCGTGCTCCATGAATGCCGGCGGTTCGGTTCCGGTCTCTTGCCCAGGTTTTTGAACCAGCTGGTCAATTTGCGCACCCACCTCGGCTTTCCAGGTCCGGGCTGGTCCTCATCCAGCGTCTCCTCGAACCACAGCAGAATGGCAATGAAGCCAGTGGCCAGCATCACCGCGCTCACCAGGTTCGGCGCCAGGTACGGGAACTTGGCGGGCGCCAGTCTGCCGACGAGAAATCCGCCGACGGCCGGGCCGGTGATGCTGCCCAGCGAGTAAATGATGGGGAGGTAGGCAAACGCTTGGCTCTGGTTCGACCGGTCCGTAACCTCGCCGAGCACCGTGGGCACGCAGGCCGCGTTGCCGTTGAGCAGACCCATGAGCACCTGGACCAGGACAATGTGCCAGTACTGCGTGCACAGCCCAAAGCCGCAGAAGCAGCACATCAAGGCAAACGTTCCCGCGAGCAGGATGGGCTTGCGCCCGATCAGGTCAGACGAGTAGCCCCAGGCAAAGTTGGTTGACAGCTGCGCGAGTGCAAAGGAGCTCGCAATGACGCCAATGTAGAAGCCCGTCTTGCCCTCGTCAATGGTGGGCATCGAGGCGACCATCTCTGGGAGGTACGGCGCAAGGGAGTTGAGCGCCGTCTGCTCGCACAGCGACAGGTACGCCAGCAGCAGCAGCTGTCGCACCGGCAGTGGCGTTTCGCCCTGTTCATTCTCGGAGGTGGTCGGGGAGGAGGCAATTGAGCTCGCGCTTGACGCGGAGCCAGAGCTGGGGATGGTGCCTATCGGCGTGCTCGGCGGTTCGGTCGGGAAGGTCTGGTACTTGTGCACTGACAAGCGGCGAGCGCCAACGACGCCGGGGATTGGTGCGCCGGCGTGGAACGAGCCGGACGAGCTCGTGCGACGCTTCAGGACGGCCGGCGGCGTGATGGTGATGTGCGTCGGCCGAGGCATCTTTTTTGGCGATCTATGCATAATCTGCTTGCGATCGATAGACGGTCTTGTGTTATTTTTCTCTGTTTTGCGAAAACAAACCAAGCAGCGGCTGCCTCAAGTTTCGGACGGGCGCACACGCGCGCACGCGATGAATCCAAGGCAAAAAGCTCGTTGACCGCTGGCGGGCGCGATCAGACGGCGCGCATGCTGATGGTGAGCCGGCGGGAGATGATGGGGACTCGCGGCGAAGGCAGGTCGAGATGCGGCTGTCGTCGTGAGGCAAATTTTGTCGTCGTCGCCCGCAGGCAAATAGGTATGAATGGGCTAAGAGTAAGACATGCAAATGCTGAGAGCGTGCAAGACGTCACGAAAACACAAGCTTCCCTGTTGCGAAAAGCGCTAGCCCCATCTCGGCCGGCACCGCTAGCTCGCCAACTACCGATGCGCTCGGCCTGCTGGGGATGGGCATGCCGAGATGGGATTGTTTTGTTGATTGTGTATAATACTGCATGTGAAAAGAATTCTCTCTTGTACTGCATGTAGTATTTTGCTGGCATTTAGAGTTACGCCATTCATCTGAAACAATTTATAACCGAGCAGGCCGAAGAAGATGGCATGCGACAGCAGCTATAGGGCTTCTGAAGTTCACCACAAACCCGGTACTACCAAAGGAACATCTACAATTCTAGTGTAGCGATTAAATAAAGGCGGAAAAATTAAACTCAAGACAAGCCTCTTCGGAAATGATAAGAGCATCAGCACTTTAAATCGATTGACTGCCAGAGCAATCGAGGCAGTGGTTTTTTACCCAGAGGACCATCTCACCTTGACCACTACCCTGCACTCACACACTGATGGCTCCGAAAACGCTCAAGTATACTTCAAATCAACGGAGATAGAATATCCCACGAATCCTGGCTGGAAGTAAGCTCATTAATTGCACTGGGCACCTCTCCATGCCAGGCAGTGACGCGCACGTGTACCTGCGCAAATTACAGAGGGCGCAACGCAAGCACTATATAAGCTCGAGAGGGGCTCCATGACAACGGCTTCTCCCCATTCCTCTCTGTAATCCAAAACCACTTGAGATATAAAAAAATGAATGCCATTAGCCTACCAGAGCCATTTGCGAGCATACCTAAACAGGACTTCTTGTTTGGGCCTTCTCCCATCCAAGCTCTGCCCCGCATCTCAGCGGCCCTTGGCGGCAAGGTGAACGTTTACGCCAAAAGAGAAGACTGCAACTCCGGCCTGGCCTACGGTGGAAATAAAACCCGCAAGTTGGAGTATGTTTAAATTTGAGGAGATATCTCGCGTCGGTGCCTCGCTAAATAGCAATATCATCTAGATATCTAACAGCCGAAGCCCTGGCGCAGGGCTGCGATATTCTTGTATCTATCGGTGGCATCCAGTCCAATCATACGAGGCAGGTATCTGCCGTGGCCGCTCATCTTGGTCTCAAGGCAGCGACGGTCCAAGAACACTGGGTTGACTGGCATGACCAGGGCTATGGGAAAGTCGGCAATATCCAGCTGTCGCGCCTGATGGGTGCTGATGTGCGGCTGGATGCCTCCACGTTTGGGATAGAGCACAAGACGACCTTGGCCAATCTTCAAAACGAGATTGAAAGCTCTGGAGGCAAGCCATATTATATTCCCGCCGGAGCATCTGACCACCCGCTGGGCGGGCTGGGGTTTGCGCGGTGGGCGTTCGAAGTAGAAGCCCAGGAGAAGGCCATGGGAGTCTTTTTCGACACAATCATCGTCTGCGCCGTTACAGGCTCAACTATGGCCGGCATGGTTGCTGGTTTCAAGATGTGCCAGTTGAAATGCGGATCGCGACCCCGTAAGATTATCGGCATCGATGCATCGGGCAAGCCTCAGCAGACATTTGATCAGGTGCTGCGTATCGCCAAGTTTACGGCAGCCAAGATTGGACTCAGCGAGGATGATATTGTCGCTGACGATATTGTGCTCGACGAGCGGTACAATGCGGGCATATATGGCATTCCTGACGAAACGACTATTGCAGCTATAAAGTTTGGCGCTCAGACAGAGGCTTTCATTACTGATCCTGTATACGAAGGAAAAAGCCTCGCCGGCATGATGGACCTCATCAAGAGAGGAGAGATCTCAGCTGGAAATGTACTATATGCGCATCTGGGTGGACAGCTGGCACTGAACGCGTATACTGAGATGTAGATGGGTATGAGGCAACGCTGGGGGAAGCCAAGACGGGGAAATCGCAGCGACTACAAAGGGTCATGTTAATACAGCTACTCAAAACATGGTATTACAATAAAACAAGAAAGAAATTGCGCTATTTATGGTGTCGATTTCTTGAGTTGCATACGACACTAGTATTCGTGGTTTGTGGAGGGATATATGGCTGTCCAAGTTGCTTTCGAGCTCCACTGTATTCCTTTTCTGTTAGATAAAAATAAAAATACCTACCCAAAACCCCAGGAAAAAGAAAGAACGGTAAGACTGCCAGATTACTGGACCCCGAGGCAGCAGGGTGATCGAACTGAGCACAGTCTGAGTTGGCCTCCGCGAGATTACAGACTTGGCCCGTGCGACGTAGGGGAGCGCGGGAAGTTTGGGCCAATTTACAGGAGATGAGCAGATGGCAGGTAGAGATGGCTAGTTCCTGACAGGGCTAGTTACAAGACCCGACACCAGAATCTGCGACCCCAGGCTGCGCGCCTTGGCGGGTATGGGAGGTGGGCAGAGCCGCCTTGTCTGGGGATGTTTGGGGACAAGACTAGACGAAGTCTCTGTGTGTATCGCTCTCTGCCAGGACGGCCTACGCGAAGAGCACCGTGTTTGCCCAGCGAAGTCACACGACCAGGCTGAGCCGAACTCGATGGTATTTTCAGTTGCCGGTACGAGAATTGTCTAAAAAAAGCAAGCTGCTTTTGTCCCCGAGCCTGCTTTGCTCGCAGTCAACAAGCCGTAACGAAGTGAGTGTCCGCGCCCAGTGCTGAGTGTCCTGCTGCCCAGTGTGGTCCATTGTCGGAGGGGATACAAATACAGTAGAAAGGCAAATAGAGAGACGATGGCCTATACGAGGAGTCCACCTGCTTGTCTTGTGATGTTGATGCTGAGACCGCTGGCGAGGTGTCACCTGCATGGTTTGACACTGTCCTGTTGGCCGTCAAAGCGAGGCGTCAAAGAGTTTGCTCGCCCTGCATCTGGCGCTCACCTGCTGGCCCGCACTGTGCGGCCAGCGCCGTTGGCCAGCGGCTTTAGGGCCGTGGACAAGGGTGGCCAGGTGCTGCTCCACAGTGTGGGCACGGTTCGTGACGGCACCCCGCACAGTACATCATGATCCAGCCAG
Organism: Aphanocladium album; assembly: GCA_029218145.1. Classification (NCBI taxonomy): domain Eukaryota; kingdom Fungi; phylum Ascomycota; class Sordariomycetes; order Hypocreales; genus Aphanocladium; species Aphanocladium album. The sequence continues at coordinate 40,509 of JARDXD010001458.1, read as the reverse complement.
TTGGGACAAGGCAAGTATTGGCAGCCTGAAAGCTAGCATTGTGGGGCACAAAGGGAAGCATAATATGGGCACGCACTACTGCACAAGGTGAATGAGTTGTCAGCGTAGGATGATGAGGAGCAAGGGAAAAGAGAACATGTGATCCTTTGTTTGCTTGAGCTTGTGTGTTGGAAAGGGGAGTGGGATTTTGGGAGGAAGCATCGAGGACGAGGGTGGTGGACTCGACATCCTTGGGGGTGTGGTGGTAGGTGCCGGATCGTTCCAGTTTGCCACAGACGAGCCTTTTCGGGGATTAGCCGTGTAGGTAGGGATGTACTGCTGCATCCGATGTGAGTTTGCCAGATCAGGCACCGTGCTGCGAGTTAGGGTGCGCAACACGAGGGTTCGGCGGGAAACACTACAGTGGCAAGTGGCTGAGAGTCATTGGGGCCATATGTGGCACTTTAAGGTCTGGCTGGACACGAGGCGGGCTGATCGAATGATGCGGATGGAGGTAGAGTTGTTTGAAATTGAGGCCGTGGATAGTATAATGCGTTACGAGTAAGATATGGCATACAATGGTTACAGGGATGTGATGTGACTTTGCTCGCCCATCTTGTTTAGAAGAGATGCCTCGATACCTGCAACTTTTGGCTACAGGTGTCTATTAAGGTACCTTGTTAGTTCCCAGCGACGAGATACAGCGCATGCCTTGCGTCGGTGTGACTCTTGCCGCTAAAACAGTGCCCAGAACCACCCGCCACCAACTTAATACGACAGTTTTTAGGCCACCAATGCACCACCAACAACCACAACGACTGCTTCCATTTTAGCCTCGAAAACCCCACTCCACCTGCTTCTCAATAGGTACCTAGGTTACAGTGCGCTGGCCTTTGTTTCCACAGCCCACCGCTCGCTGTTGACTGCTCCAGCGTCCAACCCGCTACAGCCCGCTGAGATGCTCCTCTAGTAAACTCGTTTCCCGATGCTAATGCCAACTAATAATTCCTCTTGGCTCGCCTCTGCTGGTCGCCTGGTCGCCTGGTCGCCTGCTTCCCCCCCTCCGCCGCCCACCAGTGGACTCGTCGCTCCTCCTGTGGCCCGTGATTAGTGCAGCCATTGCTCATTAACTGCGCTGCAGCCTCTGTGTGGCTCGTCGCCGCCACGCTCCTCATTTAGTATTGACTGGCCTAGATTGGGGTCCCGGTCCCAGTTATAAGACTTGCTTTCACACCTTCAACCACTGACCTGCATCTCGAGATCCCCATGCTGGCTCGGTGTTTTTGACGATTCTTCTTCCCTCGACATCGCCAGCCGGCCGTGCATCGATCAGCTAACCCCCCTCTCCCGGCCATTTTTTTCTTAGTGGCTGCAGCGTTTGCAAGCTCAGCGCCCGCCCTGCACTTTCGTTCCATATTCTGGCGGCCATTTTGTCCTGGACCGTCCAGGTAAAACCCCCTTTTGCCTGCCCGCTGCGATATCCGTTCGACCTCGACTCGACTCGCCCGTGAGCCTCTCGCTGCCGCTCAGCTGCGCATCCACGGCCGCTGGTCCCGGCGCTGCCCCGAACTCGATGATACAGGCCGCTGTGCAGCCCCCATCTCCATCGCCATAGCCCACAGTATCCCTTGTGTGGCCAACCTTCGAGGCGGGACCCCTCGATCACGCTCTGGCCTAGCCTTGCCCTCTGGTCTACCATAGCCACCTCGCCGCCATTCTATACAAGAATACATTTGTCGCCTCCCGACGCTACATGCTGTTAAATACACTATCACCTGCCGGCCGCCCCAGCACTCCTCCATTGAGATCAAGCAACGTATCTGCTCCTCGCAGCCTCGTCCGTTCCTTCGAGTACCGCCCTCCACGATTTTCTCGTCGCAGCTGCCCTCTCCTCCGCCGCTGCCACCTGCGAACAACTCTGTCGGGGGCCTGCATTCTTCATGGACGCCCGGACGTCGACATCCGAATCTAAACAGACTTATCCCGCACAGGTTTGGAGCCCTCCGGCCACCGCAGCGTCAAGCTCCAAGACCACGCCCGCTGCAGACCGGCCGCAGGACGCTTCCGCTGCGCCGACGGGCCCGTTCCCGAACCATCTCGAGTTTCTGCCTCTCTGGCTTCCTCAGCAATCCAACATTTACCACGCCCAGCTTCTCCACTACAACAAGCTCATCTCGCCAACGAGGGGTGGTGGCCTGCAGACGCCGCCACTCCCTCCCGTCGTCACCTCGCCACCCGTCCAGGCCGCGCCGAGATCGCGTACTTCTAGTAGGGCATCGCTGAAAGAACATACGCCTGGCAAGCCAACCGCCTCGTCGGGAAATGGGAGCCGATCAAGTCAGACTTCCGAAAAGAACCGTTTGGTTATAACCTCCAAAGACGCCCCGGCCAAGATGCCTCCCAGGCAAGGGGCGGAGACGTCCAAAAACTGGGCGCAGAGAACTGCGGCTCTCTCCACCTCGCCGCAGGGCCAGATGACTTCGAGCTCCGTTCCTTCCACGCCGCACCAGCATGCCAGGCAGTTTTCTTTCGAGTCCCGCGACCCCTCACCGAATGCCGGTACAAATCACTCACCGCGGTCCGCATATTCCGAGACGAACAGCACATTGCCTTCCCTGCGGCCCCTGCCACCCCGACTCGGTGGATGCAAGTATGAGACTGCTCAGATCAACTCTAGAAGGAGAATACCATACTCTGTCGGCAGCGATCGTCTGGAGAAGCTCGATATGCGAACCGTGGCCCCCAAGCTGGGTGAAGACGAGGAAGAGAAGCTAGCAGAGGACATGAAGGATATTTACGACAAACTGCTCCCAACCGAGCAGGTTGAAGAGAATCGAAAAAGACTTGTCGAGAGGCTTGAGAAAATCTTCAACGATGAGTGGCCTGGTCACGACATCAAAGTTCACTTATTCGGATCCTCTGGCAACCTATTATGCTCAGATTCCTCCGATGGTAAGCCCTCTCAAACCCCGTAAAGCACTATAGCAAATACTGACGCGAACCAGTGGACATATGCATCACCACTCCTTGGCGCGAACTAGAAGGTGTCTGCATGATTGCAGATCTACTTGCGCGACGTGAGTGCCACGCCGAAACAACATGCAGTAGACAAAACTAACATTTCGCAGGAGGAATGGAAAAGATTGTTTGCATCTCAGCCGCCAAGGTTCCAATTGTGAAGATCTGGGATCCCGAACTGGAATTGGCCTGCGACATGAATGTCAATAATACAGTCGCCCTGGAAAATACTCGAATGGTTCGCACCTACGTTGAAGCTGACCCTCGCGTACGAAAACTAGCAATGATAATAAAGTACTGGACAAGGAGACGAATAGTCAACGACGCGGGTGAGTACAGACGGTAGAGTCGATGAACTCGGGAAAATGCTGACCTTGCTGCAGCATTCGGCGGCACACTAAGTTCATATACTTGGATATGCTTGATCATTGCCTTTCTACAGCTTCGCAATCCGGCCGTTCTTCCTGCGCTGCATCAATTACCATATAAGCTACCGAAACCCGACGGCTCTTTCGGCGACTTTGCCGACAACATGAAGAAGATCAAGGGCTATGGCAACAAGAACAAATCTTCTGAAGCCGAACTACTCTTCCAGTTTTTTCGATTTTACGCACACGAATTTGATTACGATAAGCACGTCCTATCCGTGAGACTCGGTCGAATCATGACGAAATCGGATAAGAAATGGAACTACGCATTGAACAACCAGCTCTGCGTGGAAGAACCGTTCAACACGACGAGAAACCTGGGAAATACCGCGGATGAGTATTCGTTCCGCGGGCTGCACCTGGAACTCCGAAGAGCATTCGATCTTATCTCTCAAGGCAAGCTTCCGGAAGCTTGCGAGCAGTTCGTCTTTCCCAAAGAAGAAGAACGAGTTTGGTCTCGACCTGCACCGCAGCCTCGCCCCGTGCTGCTTCGAAGCTCGTCGCAGTCGCACTCCGGTCGAGGTGGGCGTGGCAACCATAGGGGAAATCGCCACAACAACAACAACTTTCGTGGTGGCGGATCCAACAGACGTGCCTCGTCAAGTGTGCCGACATACGATGCCAACATGTTCATTGCGCCTGTCAACATGGCGCAGGATCTGTCATGGTACCAGAACGCCCAATTTCCGTTCCAGTACGCTCAGCAAGATCTTGTCACGCAGATGGCATATCACCAACAGCTCCTCTACGCCAATTCGCCCGCCTTCTTGCAGCACCAAAACATGAGCCAGCAGCAACAGCGAATGTCTGGTAGCTCAAGCTCTGGCCAACAATCGACCGACCGTTCGAGAACGAATTCTTTCGACACGGCGCCTACGTCAGCTCCAATTCGACCCGAGTTATATGCCATGTATAGCATGGGACTTGGTCATGCATTCTACCAGCCTGCCGCGCAAGGGTATGGCACATACCCATCGTCACCAGTAACGAGCAGCCATTCGACACAGGACTTCCGCCGCTCCCTGCAGCGTTCAGCAACTGCAGACGCCGGTAGTACTTCCAGCAGCTCCCTCAGATCTCAATCGCAACCCGCATCGCGCTCACAAGCTCATGCCACGGCCCAATTGCCTGCATCATATAATATGACGGGACAACCAGCCGCGAACTCCTCGCTATATATGTCGAAAAGTGCAAATGGAGTACCAATCCCAAGCTTTATATCCGACGAGACGGAATTTGATGAGACACCCAAAGCTACTACCACCGAATCTCCCACTTCTGATGATGCTCAATCTGGCGGATTCTTCATGGCTAGAAGCCTCGGCCCAACTAAACAGCGTACAGGGGAGCAGACGGCGCCAGCAGGTATTGCTTTTGGCGACATGAATTCGACTAGTACCGGGCAACGGAGACTTTCGACAGAGCAGCTTCCACAGACGCTGCTGGATCGACGCATGCGAAGAGTCTCTCGATCACCTTCACCGCTTGGCCATGCTCGAGCGTATTCGGCAGGCACATCTTCTGCGCCTCTTCCCTCGGCACCTTTCTCCGGCAACCAAGACAAAGACAATTCGCGACCACTTGTCGTCAATGGCTCGAGCGGCAAAGCTACAAATTACAATGCTCCTGCTTTTGTGCCAAATCAAGAGTTTGCCCCTCCCAATGAAGTAGGTTTCGAAAATGCTCTGCAAATCCAGCCGCCAGCCGCCACCATTCCTATCGCACCTCAACCCGCGAGTGCAGGTCTGATGGGAACCGTGCCCATGAATATGCCCATGGACTATTCGCCGCTTGTCGTTAATGGAACTGGGAAAACTTCGACACTACCTCCGGCGGATGATACCTCATTCAGAGAGAGAATTGCTTCGATGCATCCGTACTACCCCGGATCCGCTGGCCTACCGCAGGACGGTAAGCTGCATGCTGCAGGGGCGAATCCGACGTCGGAGACCGGGTCGAAGACCGCAGCACGACAGCGACAACCACCCAAGAACAACTCAAGTGGGCTTATTGCACCCCTGGACCTCGCAATTGGAGACGGTCGCCTCAACAAGGCTTCGATGGCCGACATGGCGCACCTATCACCTGTTTACGAGACTCGAACCCCATCTCCAACGACGCATAGGAAGAAAGACAGCGGCCCTACGCACGAGATGCCATTACGGCCAAAGCATGCTGGAGGCAGCGAAGCGAAGAAATCGCCAATTACCGACAAGCATCCAATCAACCAAGACAGCCATAAAGCCAAAAATCAGAAGTCGAATACGCCAGGGCAGAGATCCAACTCTCCGAGAGAAAATGGACATGTTCGCGGTGCGAAAAGCGAAAGCGATGGCGGCTGGCAGAAAGCTGGACGCAAGAAGAAGGCACCGAGCGGCTTGAACGTGTCGAGCCAAAGCGAGCAACCGCCTAAAAACGACTTGGAACGCAAGGGCGGTTGAGTGTAGCATTTCTGATTGTCCAATCTGACATGATGGCATTTATCTGTCCCTGGCCATTCTGTTTACCAGGAGACTGCGCCAACGAGCATTTCTTTTTTTATGAAGTTGATGAGATGTTGAATTCCCATGCGAAATTGGACATTGTTTTGATATCTTTTATTTTTTGTGGAAACGGAGTTGCGAAGATTATGCATTTGACAGGATTACAATGGCATCACATTTGCACATACAAGAGTCGCAGGAGGGTCAAGGGGACTAGGAAGGAAGCTGGTACACTAGGCAAAGGAACTGGCGCTCAGTTATATGGGGGCAGGCGTTTGTTGTTGATTCCACTTTTGATGATGAAGAGGACCGGGCAGAGACCAGGTATACACACATTGGCCGAGGCGACTCGAAGGCGAAGAGAGTTTTACTTGTGTTGAGTGCGGAGCGGTGTAGAAGGATATTTGCACAAAAAAAGGGGACACCACTTTCAGAGATATGAAGAAACAGAAACATGAAACATTGATCCAAAAAACGGGACACTGAACCTTTTCGCGATGCGTAGTGTGCTTGCAGAGGCAAGAGGACAGTTGAGGTCATCGTTGGATGGTGGGGAGCCGAGGTGGGCCGATCGACGCGGGATGGCGCAGCTGGCATCGTATTGCAGGCTGCGATATTCAGACGCAGCCCTATCGGGATGCACGGACGCAGAGGAGGTTATAAATAGCGAGACAACTTGTAGCATCTTGCATGTTAGGCAGCAGAATAAATAGGGCGCAAAGGGGGAAGGGGAGCGCATCCTAGCCAGCGAAGCAAGTGTCTGGGGGGTTCTTTACGCAGAGGCTGAGGCTGAAGCAGCTGACGGGGCGTGCATATTTATGCTGCCTTGTCGCTGACGAGCGGCTGTTTTATACGAGCCTGGACAGATAGGTGATCCATGTAGCTGTTTCTTGGTGTAATCACGGGGTTTTTCACAGCAAAAAATCAGTCTACATGGTCTAAACTGCGACTGTTCCCTTGCTGTTCGTCGACAGTGTGGCCTGTGACGGCACAGCCTAGTAAGTGTGCAGGACGCTAACAAAGCCCCCGCATTTCAAGCATCCCGTTCCGCCCCAGTGGTATTGTCACTGCCCTTTCTTAGTGGCCGCTTTGCTTGGTGACGAATTATTAATAACTACGAGACTCGCCTGGTAAGGAAGCATTGCTCGATTTCTATTATCCCGCTGTTATCCTGCGTTGCCCGACGCGACTGTTTCTACAGTCTTCCATGGCCCTTTGACCACCACCACCACCGCCTGGCTTTTCCCCACATTCTGCGCCTGGCCTAGGCCTCCTCCCCCGACTTTGCTCCTCCACAAAACTCCGACTCTGACCTTGCATCACGTTTCGGCGACAGGGCTTATTACCTGGCCGTCTCATCCGGCGTATTCATTGATCAGAGCCATCATCTTCCAAGCCGCATCGTTCACCTCCCATTTACATGTGCTAGTTATCCACCGAATTGTACACACAGACGCACACCTGCAACCCATCCGTTCATCTCATCCTGTTCGCCCAGTGGGGCTCAGGTCTGAGTCGCACCACCTTTTTCTTCACTTTTAGCTTGGACGTTTTCCCCCGTTGCTACACTTTGCTGCTGTCGATCTCCGTTGTAACCCTTTTTCTGTTCTTCGCCCTGTCACACCCCCCCACTGCGACATTGAAACACCAGCTGGACCCTGAAAATAAAAACTCACACGACAAACAAACTTTGAAGACTAGCAGCGACAAAACGGAATCAACCCCCTCCTCACCCCAGCAGAGCCTCGTCTGCGGGAGCGTTGGTGTAGCTGTGCCTGGGTGTGGCACACGAGCTGCGGCTGTGGCGAGTCGCCTGCCAAGAGCGAGGGCTGACGCCAACCAACTCTGGCGCCCAGTCTGCTGCGGTGCGGCAGCTTCGTCCCCCTCACCTCTCACAGCATCAAAGGGGGGACAGTCATGCTAGTTGGTCGCACGCGAAGCATCCATGCCGACTACAATCAACGCCTGAGCTCTTGCGACACCTCACAACGACACTGTTAGACACCTGCGGCTGAGGCGCTGGTTGGCGTGACGCCTCGCTCGACCGCACCGTCTGCCCGCCATGACGAAACCCCGAACGAACAGCGAGAGCGGCGGCCTGTCGGCTCCGTTGCCATCCAAGTCTTCACGTCTGGGTTCTTTTTCAGCCCTGGTCAAGATACGGCGCAAAGGTTCTGTCAAGGAATACCCTTACCCATCATCAGTATGTGCCCGCCACCAACGTCGAGGATGGCGCTGCGCCGGCGTCACCTTGCGCGGCCAACACGTTACTAATACAAATGTAGCACAACAAACCCAACACGACACCGAGTGAAACTGACCTCGCCGATACATACACGTTGCGACAGAGCGATTCGGCCTCGTTCCAGGAACCAGAGAGCCATGGCCGTGAGCTGCAGTCCCTCGTTCAGCGCATGCGCTCCGCGCCATCGGCACCGAGCCACGTCGACCAGGCTTACAAGGAATTTCTCAAGATAAAGGAGCGATGTGCTGCGCTCTGCCAGGCCATCATGCAAGAGGAGATTAAGCCGCTGCGCGCCTCGCCCAGCGCCAACGAGACGCTGTTGCGCCAGGACTCGTACACGGAATCGCCGCGCAGCCCGGTCATACTTGACAATCGAAGCTCGTTCAGCGGCAAGAGCCTCGCAGAGGTTGTGTCTGCCAACGGGGCCAACCGCCTGGGGATACACGGCACCGAGCTCTGGATGGGTCCCATTCGTGACTGGAGAAGCTGCGTCGAGTCGCTCAACGAGGCTTTCAGAACAAATTTGGCGGAGACGTACAAGACGTACGAGCGGGATGCAACGCACGAGATGGTCGAGGCTCTCTTCAACAATAAAAAATTCCGACGTGACGCCGTTACGCGGATGCGCAACGCATCTGTGACTCGAGTGCTCGCCCCCGATCCTCAGTTTTTTCCTCGATATGAGATTCGATTTAGAAATTATGAAAAGGCAAAGCAAGAGCTCAACGAGGTTCGACAAATAGTGCAAGCAGCAGAATCGGGCATCTCGCCTTCGCGTGAGGTTCGCGAGCTTCCCATATCCGAGCGCGGAGATGCAGTCTTGGAGTTTGCAAACGCACATGCCGGTTGCTCTCCCGACGACCCGGTTTTACGGTTCCGAGTGTCATCCTATATGCTCGCAGAAACCTCGCCCATTTTTGCACGCATGTTCTCTGGGCACGGCAGCAGCCTGCATCTCCACGAGGCCGAGGACATCACAGCTCAATTACCACCACCGCCGTCCAAGTATTACTGCAAGGATGGAACCGAGACATGGCTGTATCGCATGCCGCAAAGAGAAACGAATTATCGAGAGTCCTTTGAGATTCTCTTGCACGCTGCGCACATGCACAACGACGGCGTACCACGAGATATTAGCTTCGAGACATTTGTTGCAATCGCAGAATGCTCAATACGATATAAAAGCACATCGCCGCTCGAACTCATGGTTGAACACAGGTGGCTGCCGCAGTGGATGCATCGCGGCGCAGATGACATGCCTGATGGGCTGCTCATCATCAGCTACGCCTTTGGCTCGCGAGGGTTGTTCAGCAGAATGTCCAAGAGTGCGATTCTTCATCTAGTGGATGAGAAGGATTTGCAAAGCAAGCCCTGGCCTCAAAAGATAAAGGACAAGATCTGGGCTGTGCGCTCCGCCAAGATTGCGCAGCTACACGATTGCTGCACCGCAACGCTGCAAGAATACACAAGGCCTCCCACTCGTGAACCTACCGTGGCTGCGGAACCAGAAGAGCCGCCGCCAACCATTTGGGGTAGTCTCGGTACTGTTGCACCGCAAAATCCCACACTGGCGCTTACAACAACACCGCGGTGCCCGAAAGGTAGCCACTGGTGTGACGCAACGAACCTTGGCTGGCTCATGATGGTCTTCAACAACATGAACATGCTCCCTACTGTCATGCGATCCAAGGCGTTGACAGGCGAGCCCGAGATACCGTTGGCGCAAAAGAGCCTGGCACAAGTTGTTGATCTGCTGCGGCTCCTGCCTAGCCCTCCAGCGCCGGTGCATCGCGGCGGCGTCTGTGATCCGATTCCCTCGTTCAGAACAGCTGTCGCAGACATTTACAACAGCGTCACTGGGCTCACGCTATTCGACATCAGTGGACAGAGTCACGGCTGGGCCCTGTCGAAGCATGCCATGTCGGAGCCACAGTCGCAAATGGCCACAGGTCTCGGCCGCATGGCCGCACCTGACGAAAACTACACCGTCGCGACCGAGTTCCCCGACAGCATCCTGAAGCAGATTCTCGGGGAGATTACCGACATTCGCGATCTCCATTCCACCGCTTGCGTCAACCGGGCGTTCTACGAGACGTACAAGACGTATGAGCTGGAGCTGATGCGTAATATCCTGCGTATAGGCACAATGCGCAGCGGCTCGTTGACGCAAGTACCTCTTACCATGAACAATGCTGAAGACAAGATGCGGAAATCAGAGTCGGATTATCTCAAGGACCGCATGATTGATGATCGGACGGATTCTGCGACGCTGGACAGCGATGACGATGATCGCACAATCGACTCGGACAGCGATCTCGAAAGCGACGAGATGCCAATGGCAGCAACACCAGCAGAGCCATGCGACGACGCCACCAGCCCGCCGCGAATGGAGGCCAGAGACATTGTCGACTCGGTTCTATCCAGCCTAGGGGCGGAGAGACACAGCGACACATCAGAGCCAGACGACGCAGATCTCTATGAAGCGCCGATGACGGATGAAGAGGCGCGGCGGATTCTGTGGCCCGATGACTACGACGAACCGGTCACGCCCAGGGCTGCCACGCACTCGCAGGCGCAGATTGACCAGAGCCTGCGGGAAAAGTTTCTGCTGGACGACGGCCTGGTGACGGAGGGCCTCGAGGATAAGACGCTGATGCTCGTGAATGAGAAGCGCCTCCTGAACGAGACGACAAAGTAACATATTAACATACAACACATACATATACATATATATAATATCATGATTGACGCTGCATTGGGGTGGCGATGCATGAGGGAAGTTGGCACAAGAAGGAGAAATTTCGCATTTGGAGGGTCTGGTCATGTGTTTTCAGAAAAGCGCCTTGTAATTTTTTCTCTTTGGGAGGAGGCATTTGATTTGGATAGTTTGCTAGGATTGGCGCATATTGAACATATACCCTTTTGCAACAGCTCGTGCATACAGCAATACAGTATACAAAAATGGCAGATGACTATTTACGTCACTCGCGGCCACAGAAAAATGAAGTGAATGCTTATATAACAGCTATAATCTACAGCTATGCAAAATCATGTGTTCGTCTATCTACATATTCATTAAACATGGTTCAAAATATATCCATGCCCGTCAGAATCAGACGACAAGCAGCGACGCCTCGACTTCACTCCTTCTTCCACAGTCTCTGCATGTTGGCCTTGGCGCGCGCCACGAAGCCCGCGCCGCCAATGCCGACGGCCGAGGCGACCGGCGCGGGGTGTCCGTTCTCGACCTCGTGCTGGGCGACGCGGGCGGCGTTGATGGCGCGCAGCTTGGCGGTGCCGAAGCCGGCGACGCCGCCCTCTTGGTTCTCGCCGAGCCAGGGCTTCTTGGAGTCGCCGAGGAGGCTGCCGGAGAGGAAGTAGGTGACGAGGCCGAGGATGATGCAGACGAAGGCGATGGGGTAGAGGAAGTGGATGGTGAGGCCAAAGACGCGGATGCCGATGATGACGCCCCAAAAGTTGGCCGTGAGGAGCGAGATGTCGAAGAAGGCGGCGGAGCCCATGCGCAGGATGAGCGGGGCGAGGGTGTAGAAGAGGAAGAGGCAGAGCGTGTAGCCGACGAGCCAGCCGGCGACGTTGGAGTCCCAGTGGGCGTCCCGGAACGAGGCGCGGTCAAAGATGGCGGCCTGGATGCCGTTGATGATCATGCCAAAGAGGCCGATGAAGGAGAGGACGTGGTGCATGGGCGCCTTGGAGACGAGCCACTCCTCAAAGACGTTGCTGGTGCCGTAGAGGGTGGCGCCGAGGAGCGCAAACAGGTCGCCCATGCCGCCGCAGCAGACGAGGATGCCGACGACCTGGAACAGCTTGTAGCGGACCTTGAGCAGAAAGAAAGAAATGACGACGACGCAGACGATGGACCAAAAGTTGATGAGCTGCGCCGACAGGATGTTGGTGTAGCGGTAGGCCAGCACGGTAAAGTAGTTGCCCTCGACGTCGAGAAAGGCCATGATGAGGTAGCGCCAGCCGTCCTTGACCATGCTGCGCCACCACGCGCGGGGCCCGTCCCGGACGAGAAAGATGGTCGTGTAGACGAGGAAGAGCAGGATGTAGTTGAAGACGGTCTGAAAGGCCGGGATGTTTGTGTGGGCGTTGGCGAGGAAGGTGGTGAAGGTGTTGGTGGCCGTGATGCACAGCGCGAGCACCTGGCCGATGGCGACGACGATCCAAAAGTCGGGCGTGGCCAGGTACGACCACCAGTGCGCCGGCTGCGTCTCGAGAATGTGCAGGCCCTGCGTGACGGAGTCGTCGCGGCTCGACTCGAACTGCAGGTGATTGTTGTCGTTGTCGTCGGCATAGGCGGCGGCGGCGGCGGCGGTGGTGGTGGCGACGGGTGCGGGCTTGCCAGTGGTGGCGGCCTCGTCGCTGGAGGAGTGCATCTCGCCCATGGCGGCAGCTGTAGAAGAAGACGAAGCTGGCTGTTGTTCAGATGCTGGGCCGAGAATTTCGTCTCGTTCGAGAGGCTGGTACAGGTAGTCGTCGCGGGTTGCGGCTTCGGTGCGGAACAGGGCGTCTTTGATGTGGTTCAAGATGGACGGTCCTGTCGCGGGCATTCGACTAGCACTGCTGCTAGGCCTGTTAGCTTCCAACATGATATCATGGCGCCGTAGAGGAGCATTTGTAAAGAAATGAGATGCGAGTTGTTGGAGTGTGAGTGATGTATGGATGCTCACATCTGACAAGTGTGGGGTGGCGTGCGGTACGCTTCGTTGGTAGTAGGTAATTTGCTTTCTTTTTTTTTTTCCTTTCGATTGAATCGCAAATTAAGTCTTTATCCGATAATGCACGGATTGGATTTATCTGCAGCAGAGCGCAAAGACTTTCAAGTCGCCTGCTGGGGTTCCTATTGCCGGAGATGGCACATGCAGCGATGCGCCGCCGTGGTTGTCAAGAGGAGAAGGTTGGTGATGGAGGATGCCGACATGGGACGTTTCTGTTTGGCTTGGAAGCTTTCTCGAGATGGTTTCCCGTTTGCGGCGACGGTTGGGCGTAGAGCGGGGGTGTACACCAGGCTGCGCAGTACTAGGATATTGTCAAGGCGATTAGTTGTATCCTACTGCGAAAAGGCGATATGAGGATTAATGAAATCGACAGAGAAGAAATAAGGATGAGGAGGAAGAAAAAAAAATTTAGACTTGTTGCGCCGCCGCGGCTTATCGCGGGTGGGGAGTCGACGTTGAAAGGATGGTGGGGCGTGACAAGAGGCTCGACTGTGACAATTGGAAAATGAAACTAGCGTGGCGCCCAGCTGAGCGCCTCGCGGTCTGTGATTTACATATTTGTTTATTGTTATTTCTCTAGTGCTTGACAAGCTGAAGGGGCCCTAGTAGAGAGGATTCGAGGTTGAATCATGATTCATGATAAAGATACAGCGTCGCCGGCGATGTCTTTGTGTGAAAAGGAGTCCCTTCGTCCCCCACGTGCGCAAGCCGTCTGTCTCGGCGCCGATTTAAAAATTTCAGCGTCCCGGGATCCCCGACTGCGCGCCGCCAGCCAGCAGACCACCCCGTGGCGACAAGGCTGGGATGGGCCTTGCTGCTGGGTCGGCCACGAGGCCAATTTTACCGACCCGCTGTGGTCTGGGCAAGAATTTGTGCCTGATGATACATGGTGAACCAGACCACGTTTGGAACAGGCCTTCATCAGAGCGGCTTTTTCCTGGTCGGAGGCTGCGCTGTTCGTGATGAGGCCTGTCCCCTATCCCGTGTTGAAGACGCTAACGGATTCAATGAAGAAGCCGCTGGAAATCTCAATCATGGCCGCCTCATCTCCGCCATGGCTGCGCGTATCGTCTTGACAATCATGACATTCGTCGCCGTGTTGCCAGATGACGTTGCTCTGGGGTCTTTATGGCTTGTTAGTTCATTGAACGCTGGACGGGATGCTGAAAGCTGCAAACATACCGCTCAATATGGAGCTGCTGCTCGACTCCCCCTCTGCGTGTGCCGGTTGTGGTGGTTCTCGGTCTGGGAGCGACGCCATCTCCTTGTACAGCCGATTGAGCGAATCCCCCGCCTTGATAGTACCAGAGGCTGGAGATGCTGATACCGATGAGGACGACGATGGTATCGATAGGCCACCCGTCGGTCTATTTGAGGTCATCATCTTTCGTATAGATAGCCGAGCGCTTGTGCACGTCTGCCGCCGCACAGTGCCCGGGAATGCGCCGTATATAACCTGCTATCTGGGTGGTTGCACGCGGAGACTCCGACAGTCTCGATGCTATGATTAAGAAGATGGGTTGCGGGTCGAGTCTAGTCGCTGCTTCAGACCAGTTTGTTTCCCGCTCGCAAAAGATTGTGTCGAGGTTTAAAATGATTTGCGACCGTCTCAACCTTGAGGTGAAAATTCACAATCCTTTTTTTCTCAGCCGCTTTCTTATGTTCCCAAAGACTCCAGTCTGAATCAGTGGATCCCCCGCCTTTTGCCCTCATCCAGGACCAAATACACCGTCACTAGCTGGTGGTATCTACTAGCTCTCTCTCTCGCGCGTCGTATTTCGGACCGTATTCATTAGCCTGCTCCGCTTCAGCCCTCTAACTAGTTAGCGTTCATGCCGGCAGCCGGGGATGGGGGTTCCACGGCATAATAACTCGAAAAGCACTGACTGACGGGCCTCACCCTCAACCCCGGTCCTATTCTAATACAGCGCAGCACTCTCGTCGGCTGGAAACTAGTAAACTCAGCTCTGATGGGGAGCTGCCGGATATGAGCGGGGTGCAGCAGGCCCAACCCATCCATTTTTGTTCAGCCCCGGCGTGGATAGCGCTGTTTCGCAGTCCTACCCGACCGATACGATGCCGCATACCTCGCGTCATTTGGCCTTTCCGCAAGCTTTGAATCTTGATTTGAACGGTCAAGGTGGGTGTCCTCCGGCGCTCTGGTCGTTTTCTTATTTCGGCTTCGTTGGCTCGTTCATACGCCCATAGGAGCTTCTTAAATCCGATAGCTGAACTTTACGCTCGTGCTCCGCCTGTGGTGGTACTGTCCCCCATCATGCGTTGTTTCTCAGTGTATACTGTTGGGGGCCCTTGTCTGAGAGTGCGAGAGCTCGTTGATAGCTGGCGAGACTCACAATTTGGCAAGCTGTGCGATCTGCGACAGGAGACGACGCTTTGGCGGGGGTGTGACCACCGCAGCTGAAAGCTCGTGAGCCACAATAAGAGGAGATATTTCCAAGCATGCATGGAAATGCACTGCGAGGAAATAGACCAACAAAGTCTGATAGCTAGCTGACAGAGTTGCCTGGCCCAATACTGTCTCCGCGATCCGGAGAAAAAGTTCGAGACGGCACTCTTTCATAATTCAAGCCCTGTGATGGTGCAGTAGCCGCCCCGCTCCCTCTCGAAAGCCATTTTCCTGCACGCTCTTGTTCAGTGTTAAAAAGAAGCAAATATCTACCAGTTTCGCCTGGATTTCAATTTCATTGCCGCATGGTCAGATGCAGAGAACAGCTAATCTAAAATGTTAAGCTGTCTTGGCTAAATGTACTAAGATAGATACTTTTGAGAGCGCCATGTTCTTTATGTGACCTGAATGCTCCTCACAGAGTGCTATTGTTCCTCTTGAACTCCTTGTCCAATTCTTGGCTGTTCTTCCTCTCCATTCTCCTAGCCTCCCGCTCTGCCCTTTCCTTGCGCCATCTTGGTCCGCAATACATCAGAATCAAGAAGCACGGGCTGAGTGCCACCCACATCAGGGAAAGCAGCGTAAATGTCCACCCAATGCCCATGGTCTGGATCAAAGCCACCACCGCCGCGGACGAGGCTGCGCCAAATGCGCTCTTGATCAGATTGCTTGCCGCATTGACCGTCGCGGCTTCGCCCGGGTGGATATCGACGAGCAAAATGCCCGTCATCTTGTACGCAGCTACATTGGTGTAGCCAAATATGAAGAGAACGATGACGGGCGCCGCAATGTTGGTATTGAGGTGCATGATCCATCCGTACAGAATCAGGCTGCCCGCCGCGACGAGCATAAGCGGCCAGGCAATCTCGAGTCGGGCCTTCTCAACGGGAAACCCGTCAAGGTCATGTTGCCTGTTGCGCGTCAGAGGATAGCCGTGCTTCAAAGCATAGCGCTTGAAGTTCCAGTTGACAAGCTGACCGGTGCTGACGGCGGAGATGAGCGTCCCCAGGCTGAGCGGAATGTAGATGAGGGACGTCTGCATCTCGTTGACCTGATAAAGACGATGGAACTGCGATGGAATGCCAGTTGTAACTGCGATGAAGCAGGCATACGCAAATGAGTTACAAAATATGAGCAGTGCAGTCTCAATGTCCAGCATGATGGTAAGAGAGCCTAGCAGATTCAGTGACCGCTTCTGCGCCTGAACGATTTCTAGATGTGTTGGGGGCAAAGCTTCTTTTTGACTCTCTTCGTCCGAGGTCTGTGTGTTCTCGGCTGCCTGCCTTCTCTCTTTTCGCCCGCGAAGGAACCGAAGGACCGACTGATTCGACACGGGCGCTGGGATGGAACCATCGCCTACAAGGCGACGACATGTCTCTGGAAGCAAAATTAACAAAGGCACGAATATGGCAACCGATAATCCGGTCAAAAGCCAAAAGATGTAGTGCCAGTCCGTGTACTGGCTGATGACGCCACCGAGGACGGGACCAATGGCGGGGCCGAGTATGGACCCAATCTGGGTGAAGCCCATATAAGTCCCACGCTCCGCCGAAGTGATCATGTCAGCGACGATGGCGCTCGAGAGCGTCGCCATAGCACTGCTGCCGATGCCCTGCAGGCAGCGCAGGGCAATTAGGGCGCCGTACTGTCGCTGCAGCGCCAAACCAATGTTGGCGGCGATGTATATGGGAAAACATACCAGGTAAACTGGACGTCTACCAAAGTTGTCCGCAAAGGTAGCCACGAATGACGGCACGATACCTTGCATAATGATAAAGACTGTCATGGTCAGGTTGACTTGCGTGCTGCTGACACCATATTCGGAGCCAATCTTCTGCGTGGCGGGAAGGTAGATCTGTGATGACAAGGGCGAAAGAAATGCAGCGATGGATGCCATGATGACAATGTTCTTCTTCTGGAATCCGGTGAATGTCGAGTATGGTCTGTCGTTTGGGTCCTCCACCACGAGGGTGGAAGTAGTTGAGTCATGCCGCTGGCTTCGTTCATCACCGAAGATGGTGACGTCGCTGACCAAAGCAGTGTCTTGGATTTGTTCTTCTTCGGTGATCGAGGCTTCGGCCTGCTCATCTCCATTGCAGCCTGGGTTCCGGCTTTCGGAGAGTTTTTGTGCGGGTAAAGAACGCTGGTAATCTATAAATTCTCGGAATGTAAGAGGCGTTGTGATGGACGGTGTGTCGGCAGACATGGTGAATTGCTTTAAGCAAATATTTCTTTTTCTAAATCAAATGTCTGCATACTGTTTATATATACAGCAACACGATGTCAAACAAAGGGGAAAGAATGCAAGCCAATAGTCACCATTCAGATTCTTGTCCACACGTTTCGAAATTCGAGCGATCTGTTTCTTATATGCGGTTTTCTGTACAGCCACACGTGGCATTCAGTGCACTCTACAAAATCGCCGCTATTCCGGAGATAGAGAATCATTGTAACAGAGGCAGGCGGCAAAAGAAAGAGTTCATGATCGGCCGTTGATGGTAACACTATGCTCGCAGCCGACCCGTACGCTCCGACTGACAGGAGCCCTCGTCCATAGTCACATCGCCCCAAATGCAACTTTGTGACTCCGGATGATAGTTGCATCCAGTCTCCCGGTGGAGTCGGCAGCGAGACGTCGGCCCATGCGATTGGGAGCTTGGGCCAGATGTCGTGGGTGGTATTGTGAGGGCAGCCCCCACAAGACATCGAACCTTAACTCAAGACATCACCAAGGCAGCAACGAGGCACTTGCAGACCACATTGAACTGACCCAGAATAAATTCCATCCATAAAACAAGATGCATCTGCTGCTTGCCGGCGGGGTCCCTTGGCGGCGCGGCAGACGTGCCGATGGCGCCACAGTGGTGTTTCTAACTCCGTCGAATCTGGGCGGGCGAGCAGGGCTCAAACTTTAAACTTTGGGCCAATCGTGATTCATGCAGATCGGACATCTGATCGGCATTCAGGCACCACGTGCATGCATGGTGAACTTTGAGCTGCTGCTTGATGCTACCTCCGCAACCCTCCGGCAGAGGCAGAGGCAACGTTCACGGAAGGCTACCCCGGGAAACGAGGGAGTGCAGGCAATAACAGAAGCACACTTGTTCATTCGCGCGTGTAATGACTGCGCACGGGCAATCGTAAAAATAGACCTCTAGAACTTGTGGCAATCGCACAGACATGCCTACAGCCAGACGGCCGAGGCGCTCAACTCTTCATACACTGGCCCGACCACTAGATCGATCGAGCTCAACTGCCGGAAACACGTTTTCGATTGGTAGCCGGCCTCAAATTGGACAGTACAACTATCGAAACCAGGTACGCGAGCTGGGATATGTGACCGACTCTTTGCTGGCGCAATTCTTGTTGCAAAGCTTCTTCGCACTCGTACCCCATTTAATGCAGGGCTGGGTCACCAACTCATACGTATTCCGGCTGATGGCCATGCCTTATTGATGCGTTTCCAAGATTAGTCGTGAGTTCTGACCATCACGACAATAGTTCATTGTTTGGCGACTCACTGTTGGGGCCATCAAATAGCAATACGCTGTTGGACCGGCGTTGCCAAATCAGCTGGCTAGGGAAGGTAGGTCGCCGCGCCAGCGGCGCTGGTGGCAAGCCCCCATCCACGTCAAGATACTTGGGACTGGGGCCATCGTGGAGAATCTGCGTGCGGCGTTCGATGTCTAGGCAAGCCACAAACTCTGGGGGGCGATGTATGATCAAGAACCGAACTTCTCGGTGCGAGACGACTACATAGCTAAATATACGAACAAGTGAATGGTGGGAACCTGTCTGGTAAGCAGGTGTTCCTGCCTCAATCGGCTAGTTTGACTAACAAGTCTCATTCTTCCCCTGCAAGTTTTTTGGGCTATGAAGCGTTGAACAAATTTCACGACAGCTTGGTCGCGCGCTACAGATTCGTGTGGAACCAGGAACAGGGCAAACTAGTAACGCAAGCGCAGAACTGATCACCGCAGGACTTATCTCAGTTGCCCGGTGCGTAGCCAATGGAAGAAATGTTTTAGATGTGTAAGGAAGTGCATTTGGAGGCACGTTGTTTCGTCGGCACGATTCGTTGGCTGCCCACGTTTCCAGCCCCAACCTTTGCTAATCATTGGCTTCATTACTAGTTAGTGGAAGACATCCGTGTTTTTCGCAGTTGATCTGGTCGTAGGTGAACAAGGACTATGAGCAGGCCTTTGACATTACTCGTGCGAAGAAAAAAAAAATCAGTTGCGCTTGCAAGTTCGCCTTTTCTGTCAAATCTGCAATAAAGTGGTCCAGGGAACTCTGCGTAAGCATTCAATTTTGTCCTACAATAATTTCTATTTGCTCAACGGGGAACCTTCCCGCTGACTGGGGATTTTACATGGGGCGAACAAGTATTTTAATGGTAAAAGTGATGACTTTATCAGGCGTTGCGCTGGCGCCTCGGTTCTCAGTCTTGTTTCTTGCTTCGGTCACGGAGATTAATAATCTCATTTCGTTGCAAATGAATAAGAAGATCATTTTGGGCTAATCTTCATGATCGCGAGTTCCTAATAGTGGCCTACCCTTTATGTTGATGGCTTTTCTCAGAATGGGCTACCACAGATTGGGCTATGCCGAAGCCGGGTCACACGATCGGCCAAGCGCCGCCGCTCCCGATGTCACTGGTACGTACCTTGAGAGCTGAGCTACGACTGGTCACGAGCAACTAGGCAGCTTCATCAGCAGCTCGATTTTCATCAACAACCATCGCATAGCTGCATTATAGACTTTTATCGTTCATTCCATGTTTTTATACGCCCGATGATACCCACGATGCATCAAAGCGTCCTCTTCAGCGCTGCGCTGGCGCTGACTGTCCGCGCAGCTCAGCCGGGAGCTCTGGAGCCTGTCGCAGCGCCGCTGCGAGACCTCACTTGGGGCCAGCTCAACTTTCTCCATACAACAGATTCACATGGCTGGTTGGCCGGTCATCTTTTAGAGTAAGATATCAAAACCAACGCGATGCAATGTGGTATACTGCCGCGATGCTCGGGCTAACGCGCGTGTGCTTCCGTAGGCCGCAATACTCGGCCGACTGGGGCGACTATATATCCTTCTCGAAACACCTGCGCAAACATGCCGATGACAAAGGCGTCGACTTACTCCTCGTTGATACCGGCGATCGCATCGAAGGCAACGGCCTGTTTGATGCCTCCTCCCCAAAGGGCTTGTTCCAATACGATATTTACCGCGAGCAGGATGTCGACCTAATCTGCATCGGCAACCATGAGCTCTATCAAGCCTATTCTGCAGATCGAGAGTTAAATACGACAGTGCCGAACTTCAAAGATAAATACATTGCATCCAACCTTGATGTTATCGACCCAAAGACTGGCGAGCGAGTACCGCTGGCCCAGCGTTACAAAAAGTTCACCACTAAGAACCAAGGCATCGACATTGTCGCCTTTGGCTTTCTATTCGATTTCACAGGCAATGCGAACAACTCATTCGTGCAGAAGGCAGAAGATACTATAAAGGAGCAGTGGTTCCAGGATGCTATCAAGGAAAAAGTAGACGCGTTCGTCGTCATCGGCCACGTTGGCCTACGTATGCCCGAGTTCAAGACGATTTTCACTGCGATCCGCAAAGAGAACTGGGACACCCCCATCCTTTTCTTTGGCGGGCATGCGCATGTCCGCGATGCGCGAAAGTTTGACTCGAAATCTATCGCCATGGCCTCTGGACGTTACTTCGAGACAATCGGATGGATGTCTGCTGATGGCATCAAGGCCAAGCCTGACAGCATTCAAGGTGACCTGAGCACAGCCATCGCGGGCCCCAAGTTCACGCGCAGATACATGGACAACAATTTGTATGGTATGCACTATCACAGCGGGACCAATGCCTCCAGCTTCGACACCAAGCAAGGCAAACGCGTGTCAAAAATGATTTCGAGGGCTCGCAAGGCCTTGGATCTGGACCAGAAGTTTGGATGCGCGCCCAAGACACTATGGATGTCGCGTGCCAAATATCCTAGCGAGAATAGCATCTTCTCTTGGATCGAGAACGAAGTTTTCCCTGGCATTATAAAACATCCCAAGCGAAAAGACAAGGCCCGTCTTGGTATCATGAACACTGGTGGCATCCGCTTCGATATTTTCAAGGGGCCATTCACCAGGGATAGCACGTTCATCGTCAGTCCCTTTACTAGCGGCTTCAACTATATCCCTGATGTGCCGTATAGCATTGCCAAGAAGATTATCACTCTGCTCAATGGCGCGGATAAAATCTTTGCCGAGGCTGGACGTGAAACCAAGTTTCTCACTATTCCTCAGCAAATGTTTACCGCAGAGGAAGAGGCCAAGTTCGAAACGGATGTAGAAGCTCCTACTCCTCCCAAGCAAGAGCCTGAGTCGGACTACGACTACCTAGAGCTTCGCAGCATTGGAGATGATAACCGCGACCTTCCCTTGACGGAGGGCTATACGACTGTCGACGATATCGGCAAGGACGGTGATGACACTGTTCACAAGGCCATCGAATTCAACACGGTGCCAAACTGCATCCAGTCCAAAATTGGTTTCCCAAAGGATGGCAGCGACCCCGAAACTGTTGATCTGGTCTTCCTAGACTTTGTGCAGCCTTGGATTGTCATCGCGCTCAAGTTTTCTGGCGGCACACAAGGTGCAGAGGATGTTCAGAAGTACATGGATGGTACTTTCACATACAAGCTCTCTGAGTGGATCGCGGAAAACTGGAAGGGCAAGTGTTAATTTCTGGTATTTGTTGACCCATATTGTGCCACGGTGATGGCCATTCCTCATATAGCTATTTTGGATGAGATAGTCTGAAATAGACAGAACAGCAGCATTCGCAGTACGCTGGTGATTTATACGTAAATAGACGTCGAACGATTTCGTATGCAGACATTACATTTAAACAGATATCTTGTGACTCATACTAATGATGATACTATACAGCATGCCGTCTATCGCTTTCCCCAACAACCCCATTTTTGTCTTTTATCCATTAAATTCAGATGCTCCTCTAGATGAATGCCTCCCACCGGCGATTGATTTGGTTGCGACGCACCTGGAGACACGCGTTAGTCGTTGTAGTCTCTGTATAGTAAATGACGGGATACGTACCATAGGAGCCACAAACAGGACACCACCAGTGAGTGCCAAGACAGTAGAAACCAGAGTCAGCTTGTTAAAGCCCTTGCCCAAGATGTCAAAGAGACCGCTAGGAACAACACGCGTGCCATAGACGTCGATGCCGTAGGCGACGAGCAGGCTCGTACTCTCAACCACGGCGGGGGAAGTGGTGAAGCCATCAACACCAAGGATGGCCCAATCGTGGGAAAGAATGTTGCGCGAGTCGATTTCGATAGAGGGCATATATCGGGGTAGACCCTCGGCCTCGATTTCGTTTGCCGTGGGATCGCGGCCAACGGGGCGGCGCGGGTCAAGCATAATACGTGGCAGGGCCACGACGGACTGCGACTCGGGGAGGTACGCAATGATGTTGCGGTTGGCGATGCCCTGGCGAGTCTGGGTGACGGCAAGCTTGGTGAGAGGCTGGGACATGATCCAGCTTTGAGAGACGACAAAGGGCAGAGCGACGCCGAGCGGGTTCTCGATGGGGGCTAGGGAAGAGAACTTCTCATTGTCGCCAAGCGGACCGCGATCATTGGGCGTCTCAGATTCATAGAGATCAGAGACAACAATTTGGTAGCCCTTGATGGAGCGACCAGATTCGTCGTTGAGCTTGTACTGTCCGAAGAAGGAGCAAGCGTACCAGTTCTCAGACATGGTGCAGGAAACGGGCTTGGCGGCATCGACACCCTCGTAGGTCTCAGCAGCAAGAACCTGGCCTGAAATGGTGTCGATAAGCTTGACAGACAGAATCGAAGTCTTTTCGTCGATAAGAGCGACCACGGCAGTGTTGGGGTTAAGGTATTTGTACTGAACCTGTCGATCACCGAGAACGCGGCCGATAGAAGCGATGAGTTCATGAACAGCGAGGGTGGCCACATCTACAATTCGCTGACCAGCAATAGCCTTGATTTCCCAAAGATCTTGCTTCTTGTTCTTCTTTCCGTCACCTACGATTCTGATTCCCTTCAGGGATTCGCCTTCACCGCGGACGATGAAAGTTTGATCGGCGAGCTGGCCGCCAAGGGTCTCGTCGGCAGGCTTGCCGTCAGGACCCAGAGCAAGCAGCCAGGCAGAAGCTTCGCCATCAATGACAGCGGTGCTAGAGATGATAGAGGTCACAGAGTCGGCAGGCTTGGCTTCGTCGACGAATCCGTCAGCTGCTCGGATCAGAACCGATTCGCCACGTGAGCCACGCATAGCCACGACTCCGGCGTCGTTGGTAACCGCAAAGCCCTTGACAGAGAGAGAATCGCCAGCGGCCTGTGGCAGCACATCGTTTGTCCAAATCACAGCACCCTTGTTACCGGTATCCAGGCCGTAGAAGCGACCACGGCGAGTGACGAGGACAACAATCTTGTTGAAGCCGAAAACATCAGCATACAGGCTGGCGGCACTAGAAGAAGGTTCGTCGCCGGCGATGCTGGCTAGGATATTGCCCGGAATAGAGACCAGATAGCCCGGAAGGTATTGGAGATCATCAATGTGACGCAGAACACGGCTGACATATGCGGTGATGGGGTTGGTGTCGGCTTCTCCAGCAAGGACCTTGGCGAGGTTCTCCTGCTCCGGAATCTCGGCCCAAACGGCAGCAACGCTGCCACTGAGTCCTTCGTGGCGAACCCAATCCTTTTCACCGTTACGGACTTGGATCCAGTCGTGATCTTCGGTCAAGATGGCGGCGCGCACGGCGTACTCGGTGCCAGATTTATGGATAACTTCGGATACGGAGTGGATTGCCTTCACGGGCCCATCAAGCTGAATCTTCCACCGAGCAACACTTTCGTATGAATGGGAGGAAAGGACTTGGATCTCGTCGTCGGCGATTCTTGTGAAGTAGACGTTGGCTCCCTCGCAGCTGGTGGAAAAGGAGCCGCGACCCTGAAGCTGAGGCAGCTCGTGCAATTTCTTGATTTGAGCGTTTTTGATATCGATGCTGAAAACCTCGGCACGGTTGCCCGAGTTAGAAGCCGTGTGGACGAGGAAATGAGCCTGGGATTCCTTCAGGTAAGGGGCCTGAATGTCAACAAACTCTACGTCGGAAGCCAGCGCAATGTCATGCTTCGTCTTGGTTCCAAGGATCTGGATGCTAATTTTGTCGTTGTTCTTCCAAGCAATAATGGGCGCAGCCGAGTTGCCACCCACAAACATGACATCTTCGGGCGCAGAAACGTCGCCCTTGGTGCCAACCGTCCACTGGTCCACGCGCTTGCCAGTGCTAGGATCCACCGAGGTAGTCTTGACGCTGTAAGATGAGGGAGATCCATGCAGACTGACAATATATACACTCGCAATATCGGTCGAAACTTGAAGGGGGATATCCTTGGTGGTCTCTCGGAACTCCCACATCACAGTGCCGAGGCCGCCATGGAGACGGCGCAGAACGGTGATGCCGTCTTCCTCGAAGAGCGCCAACACATCTTTGCGCGATGTCTCCGTCACCTCAATGACCTCAACATCCCTGGCCTCTCCTTTGAATTCCGCATGCCAGACGTTGCGGCCTGTGAGGCCGTTCCAAGCTTGGACGCGGGGGCCCTGCGCGGTTGCCACCCACTCTTCGTCGGCTGGGGCTCGCAGGTGGCCGGCGCTGCTGGTGAGATTGTCCGAGAGCTGGTGTCGCCATACTGCCTCGCCGTTGGCCGGGTTTATAGCACCCACGACGCCCAGATCACTTAGGGTATATAAAAGGCTGGCCTTGGTGCCGAGCTTCGGTCGGTGGTAGAAGGTCGCTTCGCGCTGTGGGATACCGACCAGGGAGTGGTGGAAGTCGATATGGCCAACTTCATCCTGAAAAATGGCTGCTGCTAGCGCCGAAAGGCCTAGTAGCAGCGCTGATTGGAATTGGCGCCGCATAGTCGACGAGATTGATTGAGCTTATGCGACGTTGCTCGCGGGAGCCCTGAAAGCTCATGGAGCTGCGAGTTGGCCAACTTCAGGAAGCTTAGTCATCTAGACGCCACCGCAATTGACAAGCCTCGCCGTCCTTTTCTGTAATTTGTCCAGAATCCTAATGATAGATCTGATTTTCTTTTTTGGAGTCGGCAAGGTTTATCCTAAATTGGGATGGTGAGAAATTAACAGTATTTTCCATTTTGTTACTTTTAATGCAAACTCTCGGCTTCTAATCTCCCATCAAAGTTCACAGCGTGTATGCTCGACAGTTGGACATTTCACATGTAATGAAATACACAAGCAATAGTGCGTAATAGTGCGTAATATATATATTAATTACAAACCAAATATTCTACTGCTAAGATAAGTAGCGCTTGTGTTCATTTCGCTCTTGTGTACGAACTTGTGAGGCTGTGGACTGAGGGGAGCTTGCACCTTGGACTTGAATTCTTGAGAAAAATTGCAGTAGCATGAATTATTACATCCCGAATGCTCATGCGTCATCACATATCCAGCTCCCATTTGCATGTGCATTGAGCCGTTGTGGTATGCATCTTGTGAATATGGTCATGTGGTGGAGTTTATCTACATTGCCTAGCGGAGCCGACTGTGGCGTTCAGGGTATCGCAGAACGACACGACGTCACTGATCGCTATTTGCGGCTCTGGGCAACAGAAAACGGGTGGAAGCATGTATTCAGCTCTCGAAATCGCATGTCATTGTAGTTTAGCATCATTTTCTGTGCTGATCATTCTGAAACCGGTTGGCCGGCCACTGCTTCCAGATCGCCCTCACTACGTCATAAGAGGCGATAGATGTCACGGTAAAGGGAAAATGCAACTCACAGCCTCGTCTTAACAGCTGCCTAAATTCGCGTGTTGGGTTTACGGGCGCATACCCAGGGCGTCAACGGCGGCCTCGTGGGTGGCCACGGCCGCTCATGCGACCCGGCCGAGAGGCCGGACCCGTGTCATTTGACCACGCTCAGCTAGTCAGCAACTTCATCACTGCGCACTCGTATATTCCGAAATTTGTGCAAACCTTGCTTCTAGTCAGTTTTAAAATCTTGAAAGATTAAAAATTTATTATCGTTGCTATCAATTTTCTCATGGGTTCGTGCTTGAACGGAGTATCCCTGGTTGGCGTAAACTAGGAGATTCCACGCTCACACTATTTCCATTTCGCAGCGACATGATGCACAGCCACCAACAATTTTGCTCTGGTCAGTAGAGAAATCTGTGAGCAAGTCCTATGACCAAGAATGAGGCGAGCGACCCCCGCATGCGCCCTGTCTTTTCCGACATGTGCCTCAGTAGGTTTGCCTTACTTCATCAACTGTTCCTGTGGTGGTTCCTGGGGTGGCCAAATGTGTAAAAACTCCCCAGCTGCGGCGACCTGATTGAAATGAATATGGGCTGTGTCTCGCATATGCAAGAAATACAGTTCAAACCGCCAGATCTACCACTCATAATGGCGGCGTTGCTGTATGAGTACCTGCGCCTCGGCGAACAAGTGTGCGCCGTTCCTGCATTCGGTGAGTCGCTATCCTGTTCGAGCACCCTTGGTTCCGCCTTGTCATGATTGTGGTTTCTCTTTTTTTCCTTCTTGTTTCTTTTCCAATATTTTTTACGTGCCCACAACCCTTTTCTGGCCCCCCATTCTGGCCGGTCACTATGGCCGCAACCATAACGGCCATTAGGCAATCTTGGAGTTGCCTGCATCACTCTGAGGAGGAGAACAACATAAATACAAGTCGAATCTCTTGTTAATTTGTGCATTCACATTTTTCTTTTACAGATACTCATAGCTCTTGCCTTTTTTACCCTGTTGTGTTTCTCTATACCTTCCGTCTCTCTGTGCTTTCGCATCTTCAGGGCTTGACCTGGTCACCTGCCCATCGCGCTCATCTTCCTTATTCACCTGCACTGTTTTGTGAGGCCTGCCCTGTCCCAAGACTTCTGCCTCCAAAAGCCCACACTTTTTCTCTGCGCCTGGCCTTGTGAAGGTGTTCCAAAGGACGCGGCGTACCTGTCAGCAGCCTCGGTCTACGCAGTCAGACTACCCTCTCACAACGGCAAGGCAGTCGCCTGTCCAGGCTTCTCAAGCCTCAGAGTTTGGAAACATAGGATATCTTGAGTACTTAGTCTCCCTGTCTTGCTGCTTTGTCGTCATGAGCTACTCCTACTCTTACATCTCAACAACACCTCGCTATTACGAACCTGACCGATATTCAACCCAAATCCGTATCGACACTCCAGGCTTGAGCTACTCGAGCTCTTCCTACACGACTGTTCCCAGGCAATCCAGTCCAGATATTTTTGGCTACACTGCACGCGACGAGCAGCTCTACGACTACCACCACAACTACTGCTACGGTGCCGGTCCTTCGTATCCGGCCGACACGACAAACTGGGAGCCCAACAGAGCAGCGCCGCACCGGCTCTACTGCCATCGGATAAGAATCCGAAGCGGCGCATGTCTAGACGAATTACCATCGAGACATCTACATCGGGACAGCAATATGTGTCCATACAGAGGTCACGATCGGGCAGCCGCCAGGTCGGACACCACCACCCGCCGCACCACCACCCGCCGCACCACCCGCCGCACCACCATCACCATCACGACTACGTAAAGGTGCTCAGAGAAGTCTGGGATCGCATGTTAGAGAGAGAAGTCGCCTTGGACAAAACAAATAAGGGTCTCGTCTGCGAAGTCAATAATTTGAAGAAGGGGTTATCAACCGCGCAAGCCGAAGTCCATCGATTAGGCAGCGTCGTGATACCCCAACTCGAATGCCAAATTTCGAATCTAAACGCCGAGAACCAGGCTTTGAGACGCGAATTGCAAAACACAACTGGGAGTTGTGGGCGACATCATGCTGAGATCGAGGCGCTACGTATACGTATCAGCCACCAAGACAAGGAGATCAAGGACTTGAAATGCGATAAAGCCAACTTGGAGCGCAGAGTTGAAGAGCTCTTGCGGCAGATCCATCAACACAGAGGCGGTGGATGCGGGGGGAATTGCAACAGAAGAATAGAGGAGTTGGTTCGTGACGTGGCGCACTGGAAAGACAAGTTCTTCGACATGCAAGATCGACGCAATGCGTTGTCTGACTTAGCAGACACACAAGAGAAGAAGATCCGTGCATATGAAGACATTTTGAGACGGAACGGATTTATTTGCCCTTGATGTTTTTTGAGTTATTTGTATTATTGTAAGTTGAAAGCGCGTTTGTCACGATTACTGAGATGTAGTGGGTCGACCGAGTGGTCTTAAATAGATATGTAGTCGCATGCAATAATGAATAGATAGAAAAACATCATATTTTACTTATTTACGTGATTCAAATATCAGAACTCAGCTATGAAGGCGCCTGGGCCGACAGCGTGCGCTGGTGCGATAACCTCTCTAGACGACTTGTAGGATTTAGCTCCTCATCAAATTGAAATTCGTGCAATTTTTGAATCCCCAATTCCTACTTCTCACAAAAATTAGCAGGCCATACAAGCCACTTACAATTGCTGTCTATGAAGCGAGGCGCCGGTTGAGTGGCGGAGAGTAGCTTGATTCACACAGTCACCTCGTATTATGCGCAGTAGATGCGGTGCGATTCTCCAAGCGCATGCGAGTCAACCCCCTTGTACATCTTGTATCTCGTTGAGCCATTACTATATCTGCGCTAAAGTTTGTGTCAGGCTGAGCGTCGTGTAACTTGCTGCTGGGCAGCGGGATTCCCGTACGCTACCGACGCCGCCAGGATCACTGAGCTCCGGGCGTTTACCAGATACACGGCTATTGGTAAGAGTATATCCTTCTGAGTACAGTTTAAATGATATAGAGCGAAGAAAGATTATTGTTTTGCCTCTATATGTCGCAGTGACGGCGCGCTTTCAATACAGTACAGCATGATGCAGGCCTCCAAGCAAGCTGAGTCTCTTCCTTCATAGTACATTCTCGGAAATTTGCAAGATGCGAACAGTCGTCACAGAAAAGTCCCTGGAAGTCATTCTCGATAGACCAGCTCCAGCGACCGTTGCTTCTGCACCTTCTAAATCGCGCAGTGACGAATCATTTGAGGCTCCAAGTGCTTCGCAGGTGTCGTTGGCGTTTTGGAGAGACCATGGTTGCACTAAACGCGTCAACTTGCAACTCTTAGCAATCCCTGTCCTGCTCCGTACTAAAGATGACTGATTGGTTACGCCCAAACGTCATTTTGTCCTGGTGAGCTCGCTTTGCCCTGGTGAAGGACGCGAAAGACAAGCGGACTTGCCTTTTCTCTACTACTATCATTTGCGGTACCCGAAAAAAATTTCATCGCAAATAATGCTGTGGCCTGGAATCTCAGTGCTAAAGACTAAATGTCTTGCGGATGACTTGTGTCACCCTTTTCTTTTCGAGGTCGCGCCGAGTGTGCGGGGCAAACAATCATCAGACGATTTGATGCGGACCTCGATAACTCGGCATGTGCATCAATTTTGAGAAAAAATTTCCCGAGTAACGGAAGGCCTTGGGGTTACGCGCACGTTTGTATACTCATGGCAAACTGGGAGTGTGGACACTAGGACTCAGTAACCAAGCCTGATGCTAGTAAAGTTGAGGGTTGGACATGCACCAAGCTGCTGCTTATAATTGTAGATCAATGACTGAACGGGGCTTACAGTCTCTTCCATGCTACCGTAACTGATGGCATCTAATTCTGGCGGGAGTGGAATCGCTAGAAGAGTGGATGTACAAAGAAAGCCTTTACTAGGTTGTGTGTACCACGAAAAGACCCAAGTCTGCCATCACACTAACTTTTGTATTACAGGAAACGCAAGTCCACATTGTGCACTCCCAGTGAAATTGGAGAAACGCGAGGAGGAGACGCTTGAGAAAAGGCTTGTTACACACATTGACACACTTTCTACAAAATGGTTGCGACAGGCTGAGTAGAGCAGAGCGTTCTTTCATTGAGTAGTGTCCACTTAGTTTCTTGTATGAAGTCAATAGTAGGAAAGCTTCAAATCCAAGAGTCATACCTAAACGCTTTTCAATCCTGTACGTCAAGTTACCTATGTGTTAGCCAATTCATGAACTTACCATATTCTGACGAGATCAAGTGACAGCGCATGATGGTGTTCACCGATGCCGACTTCAACCGACTGTTGGAGAGCTTGAGTCTCGCTGAGCGATTTGAATCAACCTCGAGCTCATATAGACGCTGGAGAGACCTTGCACAAGAGGCCACATCAGCTCTTACGGATGTGAGAAAGGAGCTGGATTCAGCCAAGAGCGAAATAGAATTGCTGAAAGATGAGCTCAGAAGCTCAATCGCCAATTCCAACCGTCTCAGCAATCAGCTGCAGGATCTGGGATCCGGAAACCGAGGTAGAACCAGCCGATGCTCGAGCTTTCATGCAGAGCGGGAGCGGAGTCAGAGCAGGAGCCGGAGCCGAGCGACGGAGAGAAGCACAAGTCGACCTGGAGGGATGCGGAGGAGGAGCAGCAGCGGGGGGCGAAATGTACATTTTCAGAGCCCTGATCCCGCTTCAGCAAGGCGAAGCGGTGACGGCCGCCACGAGAGCATTGGTGCCAACATGGGCCGCGAACGCCGGCCAAGAGGATACCATCTCACCGCGGAGGAGCTGCGGCGTCGCGCCGAGGCCGAGGCCAAGGCGCGATTCAATGAAGAAAGAATGGACGAGTTCTGCAAGGAGCGGGACAGGATGGATGAAAGGTTCGAGTTGAAGAAGCGAGGTGCCCCAAATGTGCAGGTGCGCGGCACTAGAAGATGGGTTAGAGGTGATGTGTTTGGAGGGCGACCACATGGCCAACATCCTCCCCCTCCTCCTCCGCCACCACCTCCCATACCTGGAACGCCGCACGATATCCCATCTCCTGGAGATCCGCTAGCACATCCTGAACTTATGAAGCCCCGACGAAATGCGCTACCGACGGAGCTGTTCGATTTCGTAATGCGAGGTGGTCGGGATCGTGATGTCTTTGGTCGACCTAGGTAAAGTAGAGCTAGGACTGGGAGACGATCTCCGAGGATTGGTTCGGTGTAAAAATAATAATTAGTGTATATTACAGATAAAGCAATATGGAACAGATTAAAACTTACCATAAATCGGCAGATGGACTTCGAGTCCGTTACCCCGCACTCGGAGCCAATAAAATTAGATACAAGCCAATAAAAGCAGCCTTCCGAGTGATTATATTCTTCAATGATTGTCTGTTCATAAAACTTATCCAGAGCTCCAATCTCTTGTTGCTCGAATGAAATTGGAGCGATTTATTGTGGCGCTCCCAAAAGGTCCTGCCGCTCGCATTCCGGCTCCGGCGGCCGTATTTAGGACCGCGTATTTCGGACCTCCGAATCGTGACACATAAACAAGGCCTCAAACTTCAACCTTGGATAATAGCATCAGTCAACAGATCCTGTCAAATCGTCTCACAGTCAAGCGTACTCTAGCTTCAAAGGCAAAAAAAATGAAGCTTTACGACGCTCTCTCCGACGATCTCGCCAGTTGGGTCCGGCAGCAACCCGTGTTCTTCACTGGCTCAGCTTCCACCCATGGCCCACACATCAATGTCTCGCCAAAGGGCCTCGCAGATTCGCATTTTGCTATTCTTTCCCCTAACCGCTGCGCGTACATTGACCGCATGGGATCCGGTTGCGAGACCATCTCGCACAGCTACGAGAATGGCCGCTTATGCCTCATGTTCATGAGCTTTGGCCCCACGCCGCGCATCCTCCGCCTCTTCTGCCGATCCATCATTGTCGAGTGGGATAGCCCACGATTCCAGGAGCTCGTGCGCACTGTCGCTCAAGGATCGCAGCGGGAAGACTTTGATGCCGCGCGCGCTGTCATTGTCTGCGACATTTGGCAGGTACAGACAAGCTGCGGCTACGGCGTGCCGCGAGTGAAGAAGGGCATCTATGCAGCAGATGAAGATGATGCGGGGAGCGAGGTAGAGGAAGAGACTGCTAGCGTACAAAAGAGCAGTGACGCTACTGTTGATATTGACAAGATCCTCCGCAAGGGCCATGAAGGCGATAAGCTCACAGAAGTCTGTGTCTTTGAGGAGCGCCCGCATCTCGATTACTGGGCTGGCACGATGGTCAGCAAGAACAGTGCCCACAAGTATCAAGCCCAGCACAATGCACGCAGTATGGATGGTCTTCCTGGTATGAAGACAGCTCGA
Source organism: Aphanocladium album (assembly GCA_029218145.1). Classification (NCBI taxonomy): domain Eukaryota; kingdom Fungi; phylum Ascomycota; class Sordariomycetes; order Hypocreales; genus Aphanocladium; species Aphanocladium album. Next base: position 7,994 of record JARDXD010001458.1, on the reverse strand, counting down.
AGAGACAATAATGAGATTTTGTGGGTTGGCGATGCAGCTGCTTATCTGCGTCGCATGGCGGCGGAGAAGGTCTCCGTTACGATTGGTTTCTTGCTTGGGGCATTCTTCTACTTTATACTTGGCACGTTGGGTTCGGTGGCACAGTAACTAGCGCTTCATGTGTTTCTTTTTGTTGGTTCAAACAGAAAGTTATAACAATTTTGCTTTTCTTTCGCGCTCTCTTAAGTTCACCAACTTTGTCTTGGGTAGACAGTTGTGGGTGCAACATCCTGTACTACCCTGATCTAGTTGAGCCGCAAACGCAAGTATTCTGCGACGATGTCCTGGATAATAAAGCTATCAAGTTTGCCGTGAAATAACACAGCCATTTGTCTAAATGTCTCTCTCAGTGAACGATGTTCTGATAGTTTATGCTAAATGCGTCCCTGCAAAGCAGCATTTGCCTGTAGGTCTCCGCTTAGGAGGGAAGTGACACAGAAGACAACGCCAGCGCCTAGAGCGATACACGAAGTAGCGTACGACTGCACTATATTTCGACGGTTTCAAACTTGCATTGAGCACGGGTGTCATCCGTGTACAAGCTGACAGGCACTTGTGCTAGTTGACGAAACGGGAGGGTGACAAGCTTGTTTCTTTCAAGTAGAAGGTTTTCTCATCCCGAATTCGCCGGCCTGGCGTCCTTTGCTGGTACCGATGCGCTTGGTGTAGCAGCCGCTGGTGCATTAGAGGCACCGCCTCCATTATTGCCCTTACCACCGCGGCCGCGGCGACCTCGTCTCGTCTCCGTTCCCTTTTCTTTGTCTTTATCACCATCCTTGGCTTTATCCTTTTCGGGCGTGGTAGATGTATTTGTAGCACCTGCCGTCGCGGTAGGATTCACTGCGGCCGGCTTCTTCTCTTTCCGCTCCAGAATCTGCACTGAGGCCTGTCCGATAGACAAAGGGCTTGCAGCGACAGCTTTGACAAGTGCGTCATGGTCAGCAAAATCAACGTATGCAAATCCCTTGCGCTTGTCCATTTCTATAGCAGTAATCGATCCCAGCGGCTCCAAGACCTGCCTTAATGCAGCTTCAGTAACGCCTTGCGAGTGAACGGCGTGCTTTATAAACGCTTTTGTTGCACCAGCAGTGACCGTCTGTGGCTTCTTTGAAGATTGTGATGCCTTGCTATTAGTAGTGGACGATTTTGCATTCTTCTCCGGTGGCCCCTTCGTGCTTGCACTTTGCTGGCCATTAGCGGGTGCAGCGCTGCTTGTTGTGTTCGCTGGTCCCTCTGTTTTCTTTTTGAGAATTACGGGAGGATTGGCTGCTGTGGGTGGTGTTGAGGCAGGCTCTGTACTCTTTTCTCCGGGTTTGTTCTCGCGGTTCCTTCTTCCCGAGTGCGATTTACCAGCTGTGCTATTACCCTTGGCCTTACCGTCCTGGGTGGCCACAGGTTCGGCTGTAGCATCTTGCGTGTCGGCCGTATGGCTTGCCTCTTTTGCTTTGGCCTCGGCCTTGGCAGCATCTTGTCGCGCACGTCGATGAGCAGATCCCGGGCTGAGACCGAGGTCGCGCTGAAGAATGCGAGCAGCTGTAGCAATTCCTGCACGCCGGCTCTTTGGTGCATCCTGGGCAATGGCATCGTTGATCGCTTTTGCGGCGTTCCTCGCAGCATCCGCTGCTTGCTCGGTCGCTGCTTTCTTCGTAAGAATTTTCACAGTTGTCTTCGAGCCTCTCTCTGTCTTCTCAGACTTCTCAGTCTTTGATTCTCGGCCTTTCTTCTTAGAAGACTCGTCATCCTTGGAGCTCTTATTCTTTCCCTCGCCGCGCTTCTTGCCGGAGCTCGACTCTTTGGACTTGCTGGCCTTTTTCTCCTTAAGATACTCCACCAGCGGGGTGGTAGTCACCTTGACTTCGCCTTTGGTCGCATCCTCTCCATCTTCCATCTCAGCATTATCGCGCAGCGGTACAGGATTAGCAAGGCCTTCAAGAAAGGCCATAAATTCGGGGTCCTGGTCAATGGTTCCTTGGCGAGCATCGGTTCGCTTCTTACTGCTCGGAACTTTCTTATAGGAGGACAGCTCCAAAGAAGGTGGTCCAACAAGTGCTGCATTGGTGAAACTATTTTTGGCGTCCTCCCACGTCGCGCTTCTGACAACCTCGCTCAGCGCAAGCATGTCATCCTTCTTGGTGAGATGAATGTATGCCCTTGCTGGACGGGATGGCTTGGACGGGCTTTTTGTCATGGTTAGCGCATAAGAATAAGCATGGCTCGTTCGAGTGCAGCGACTTACTCGGTGGAAATCTTGCCAGGAATGAACGAGAACCAATCAACCTTCCCTTTCCCGAGAGCCCATGTTTCCCCCAGAATATTCAGGCACTCAACCTCAGTCATTCCGGGGGGTAGTCGCCGTAGGACCAACTTTCCTCCATCATTTTGCTGCCGTTGACGTGGTGGCCTGGGTGCTTCAGCCTCTCGCCCCTATCAGGATCTGGTTAGATTAGGACAGGTCGGGTCATGTACACTGATATCTCACTTTGGAACTATCGTTCTTCTTCTCTCCCTGGCCGCGACGCTTCTTCGGCCTGGAATTTGCACCGCCTTTGCCCTATTTCGGTCAGATATACAGACGACACGGGTTGCGACGGACATTTAATATACCTTGCCAGGCTCGTTTCCTGGGCCAGCAGTGTTGGAAGCCGCACCATTTGCCTTACGAGATAGGACTTGGGGTGCTTTGGCGGACATTGTGCATTGCGGACAAAACAATCAGCTATGCAAAATGATGTCTTTGTCACACACTCGCAATGTTCTGCGTGAGGCACTGGCGGATAGGTAGTGAACTGTTGCGGGCCTAGCAGCGACTGACTCTAACCGTAGCTATGCAACTAAAGGGTTCCCGCAGCGTCACGGTCACGTGTGCTCTGGCGAGTGTTGAGCAAATACTGTCACAACAGATGATTTGGGGATGAAAGAATAATTTGGAAATGGCTATTGTAGACTTCTATGTATTATTTTCAGCATGCTGTTCTCAAATTTTCTTCTACTAAACACGATGGATAGCGGCTGTATAAAACCGGAATCTGCGTGCCCATGTGTACCTGACTGCTCGAGAATGGGACGCTGCGCTAGGCCCGCCTCTGGCGCGGCGGCACCAAGCATCCACTCATCAGCAAGGCGAGATCATCCCTTTGCCGCAACAGCACCGCTATCTTCTTCTGGTATTCCATCTTCGGGGGGGCGGACCTTCAACCATGAATTCAAGCGTACCACGACCGGGCCCAGCGAATCTAGGCCCAAATGCCGGACTCGATGAGTGGCTGGAGGAGGCCAAGCAATGCCACTATCTACCCGAGCGGGCAATGAAGGAGCTTTGCGAGAAGGTCAAGGAGATATTGATGGAAGGTAAGATCCCGGCAGACCGCAGCAGCGCTCTTATCTGACCGCTTCTTTGACATGACGATTTCGGTGGTGCATCTGCTAATGCGCGAGTCTTTCTCTGTTGCTCTAGAGTCCAACATCCAACCAGTTTGCACGCCGGTAACGGTTTGTGGCGACATCCACGGCCAGTTCTACGATTTGCTGGAGCTATTCCGCGTCGCAGGCGGTATGCCTGGCGAAAGCAACGTTCAGGCACCCAAGACATCGACCTCCGTCATCACTTCGCAAGATATCGAGCCTCCCGAGATTACGAATCCGAAGCTGCTTAAGAAACTAAAGTCTCCCAGCAATGAAGCTGCCGACAGCGAAGCTGGCGAGGACGCGGAACCTTCGACAGAGGCCGCAGCTGGCTCTGCGGATATCAACAGTACCGTTCCTTCTTCACAGAGCGCGCAGACTCGTTTCATATTTCTGGGAGACTTCGTCGATAGAGGCTACTTTAGTCTGGAGACCTTTACATTGTTAATGTGCCTCAAAGCCAAGTCAGTGCTGCCAGCTAGGGTCGTCCTGTGATTCAGCTTCCTAGCTAACCTTGTTTCCATTATCCAGATATCCCGAGCGCATAGTTCTCGTCCGCGGTAATCATGAGTCGCGACAGATCACGCAGGTGTACGGCTTCTACGAAGAATGCCAACAAAAATATGGAAATGCTTCGGTATGGAAAGCGTGCTGTCACGTTTTCGATTTCCTCGTTCTCGCTGCCATTGTCGACGGAGAAGTTCTCTGCGTCCACGGTGGTCTGAGCCCTGAGATTCGAACGATAGATCAGATTCGCGTCGTTGCACGCGCGCAAGAGATTCCTCATGAGGGCGCGTTCTGTGACTTGGTATGGTCTGACCCAGAGGAAGTAGAGACGTGGGCGATCAGTCCACGAGGTGCTGGCTGGCTATTCGGAGATAAGGTGGCAACAGAATTCAATCACGTCAATGGATTGAAGCTCATTGCTCGCGCCCACCAGCTGGTAAATGAAGGATATAAAGTATGCTTCTACACCCTTTACTGAACGAATTTCGCTAACCTGCCCCTAGTACCACTTCCCGGAGAACTCGGTGGTGACAGTTTGGTCTGCGCCAAACTACTGCTATCGATGTGGCAATGTTGCGTCCATTATGACTGTTGACAAGGACCTGGATCCAAGATTTAGCATCTTCTCGGCCGTGCCTGACGAACTGAGACACGTGCCTGCTGGGCGGCGAGGTCCTAGCGACTATTTCCTGTAATGAGTATCATGCGACACAGAGGACTGACGCGCTACGGGTTATACGTGTAAATTAGTAAATGTTTGAGATATCCATGATCTTGAAATGATACATCTGCATTTTGTTTTCCAAGGTGCGCAGTAAACCAGTGGTGTTGGTATAGATACATGACGGCGTTGGGGGACCCATATCTGTCTAATGTATCCCCGCCCACCCAAGAAATTTCAAGCTTTGCGATTTTGCATGTCAAACGGCCATTAGCACAACACATCCTAACCATAAAAATGTAATTTTTTTTGTGCAGCCTTCAGTCGCAATCATAAATCATTAAATCGCTATGCCGAAGCCAAAGCCCCACAATCCCATCCAGGCGGCTGTAAAGCCGTGGCTGCTGGAACAACGCACAGTCTCGGATGAGGCAGCCGACGCCTGGATGAAATATTTGCTCTCATCTGCACCCAAACGCTTTGTTATTTACGAGCCAATGGCACTTCTCCCTTCCGGGAGCTTCAGCAATCCCCTTTGGGTCGACATCTTGCAGAGCAGCTCAGCAGAATCGCGAACTGCGTTGTGGACTATGCTTCTCAAGGAACTCTCTTTGGTCGCCAAGAGCCCGTTGACACATTTGGCAATTAATGACGGAATACCACTCGAAAAAGATGACAAATCAGGCGAGGAGAACGTCTTGCGGAGTCCGACAGGCCTTCGCATGCTTCACGGCGATTTCGGCCCTGCTTGGTCGGAAGCCGAGTCGACAGGAGCGAGCGCATTTGAGAGTGCTCTTTGGGTGTCGACAAAGCAGAACGGTATACACCAGACATGGGCGCCTAGATGGACCATGTTCAGTCGTGGCAATGTGACTGAGAAAGCCAGGCTACTCGCGTTCAAACAAGGCAAGCCATCACCTGGTCAATTGCCGTGGGCAATAGATCTATACGCTGGAATCGGCTATTTTGTCTTCTCTTACGCAAAGTTGGGCATGCGTGTTCTTTGCTGGGAGATAAACCCATGGAGCGTAGAGGGCCTAAGACGAGGCGCGCGCGCAAACAAATGGAGCATCAAGGTGGTATCTAAGCCGGCGGATCTCGCCCTGCCAGTTGGTGAGATACTCGAAAGCGGAGAGCAGATTGTTGTATTTCTGGAAGATAACCAGTTGGCGCTGAAGAGAATAATGCGATTGCAGAAAGTTGATATCGCCAGACACATTGTTCACATTAATGGTGGATTCTTGCCCACGAGCGAACCCATCTGGGAGCCTGCCTGGAACATGGCAAAGCACAGTACAGCTACTCAGACTTGGCTGCATCTGCACGAAAATGTTGGGGTGCATGATATCTCAAGTCGCAAGACTGAGATCGAGCAGCGATTCCAACGATGGAATCAGGTACAAAGCAACTCCTTGGATATAATAGTTAGTCATGTGGAACAAGTAAAAACGTTTGCACCAGGAGTCTGGCACTGCGTTTTTGATGTTTGCATTGCAAGATCTCAGATCTAGCCATATGTGCCTCGATCTGCTGCCTTCGGTAATGTTTATATATTCATACAAATAATCGGAAGCGTAACAAGTCTTTGTTGTCTCTTCCTCCCAGTCATTTCATCATGTGCTCCCCCCCCAACGCCAATAACCACATCGTGGCGATTTATCTGCATCAAATTCCATCTTAAAATCAGAACGCCGAGCCACAACCGATGGTTAAGCAAGAATGTAGCTTTCAAATCGAATGTATCGTGTCGGACGCAATTATTGTTGGACACGCAAGAATTTGGTGGGGATATTCGCTTCGATAATCGATATCTTGTCCATTGCCTCCTGTTTTTCTTCTGCATCTTCCATCTCCTCGTGCTTCTTGAAGTGTTCAATGTCTTCGGGGTGCGTCAAATCCTCCAGTTTCGTATCTTCATTGTGGTATTTGTTCCAGTGATGCACTTCATATTCGTACTCGTCGTCACCGTGATGTCCTGGACCGAATCCCAGGTCCGGCAGCGTCTTGCCATCCATGATGAACTTGGCGAACTCGTCGCGCGAGACAAAGCCGTCGCTGTTTGTATCGAGCTGACGCAGGAGTTCGCGGTAAGCCTCCTCGCGTCGGTCATCGCTGACATCGCGGTTGCTCGGGTCCATGAGGCCATACATGCGCTGCATTTCCTCCCTCTCCCAGATGCCGTCGCTGTCGAAATCGTGAAGCGTGAAAAAGGACAGCGCGTCAAAGGTGTCCATGCCGTGTTCCTCTGTACGCGTTCGAATGCAAGAATCAGTACCGCATCATGAATTTCTTGCGTTTATAACGCGATAATTCGCAACGAAACAGTATCGGTAATGTACGTACCGGCCATGTGTCTCGCCATCCAGTTGGGGTAGTCTGTTCGCGCCTCTTCGCCGTACATGCCGCCATGGGAGCTGCCGCCATGGGAGCCATGCGCAGACACAATGGTCGCAAAGGCGGCGGTAATGAATGGCTGTAAGCGCATTCTGGTCAATTGATCGTCTGATGGGCAAGGCAACGACGTTCAAGGTGTCGGGAGAGACAGTGTTGTTTGTCAAGGCCCTGGCTACTGGCCAGGATATGCATGCGCCTACGTCAGGGGCTTTCGGCACCAAGGTAGCCATCGCCCTGCGTGGGGTCCCCAGCCTCTCTACCAATAAAACTTGCGCGCGCATTGGGAAGGCTAGCAGGGGGGTGTTGATACTCCAGGTATTGAAAAAATAATACACAAGTCCACGAAGTTTAAAGATTTTGAAGAGAAATTCGCGAATGTAGACAATTCTCTGCTAGTCCTACATATGCAATCATGTAGTTGGATCGAGTCGTTTCGGTTTTCCATATCAAGTGTGGCAGAGAGGAGTATCCGCCCGCAGCCAAATAAAGGCAAATCCATTGATATCTTGCCCAAGTAATCAATGCACCTTTTCTGTTCAAGTACAACAGCTTACCGACGATTTTACAGGTACTGTAATTACTGGAATTTGCAGCCAGGAATTGCAACCAGGAACAAAAATAAGGTGGACTAAATCTCTCGCTGGATATGTAGCCGTATACGGAAACACTATGAGGACGCATTGAATGACTGAACTCATAGCCATTCATTGATATCAGAAGTCACAATAACCCGCTGTAGCACCATATAGTTTTTTTCACGATGAGTATAGATGACATTGTGTTGGGATGACTTGTATCCCAACCAGGCTTCGGAAAAAAATGCACGATGCAAGGACAGAGCGTATCAATGTCACTGCAAAATGTGCTGTAATTCCTTCTTGATTCATTCTATCTAGGGAGGCAGAAGGCCAGCTATTTATCTATCTATTGCAACAGGCTCGAGCGGCTTGATCAACTAACTGAATTGCCTCTACAGGCGCAACACATTGTA
>JARDXD010001657.1:0-119248 GCA_029218145.1 Aphanocladium album | reverse complement strand
GGGGGGGGGGGGGGAGCACCAATATCAGGCAAGGGTATCGCGATTATTCACGCAAGCCTACTCATTCAATAAAAGGTAACAGCCTTTGTCTACAAGTGCTAGCTACCCTTGGCTGCGCGCGACCCTCGATTCGCGCGAGGTACTTTATGTACCAATTATTCAAACGCCCTTGGCTCGCGTCGCGTTATAGCGGCATAGGTACAGTGGAGCGACTGTAGGTACTGCAGGCCACCCATCGCAAAGGTATTGGTGGGATGGCGTCCCTGCACAAGCGAGGAACAAAAATAACTGTAAACCTGGCAATAAAAAACAAGCTGAATACATCCCAGAATTGCGACACCATGCTTCTCTCAACCAGCGCCAGTTTACACTCACGTCCGACTTTTATGTGCATGGCGGCTCTGACGATCCACCCATGTCTTGCCTAATTGGGCCATCGAGTGCGAGGCTGCTTCCCTGATGTTGTCTGAGTCGCAGCACCATGAATCTATGAGTTTATTGACAGCTAGGGTACATAAGTAAGATGCGAGAGCCACTAGAAGTATCATTAAGGCCTTCACCCTTTACCTCATATCTATATTTTCGTTGATTTAATCACCAAACATCGCCACCACTCACCATGAAGGTCCAATCCATCCTCCCCGTTGCTGCGCTCTGTCTTACAGTTAACGCCCACTGCCTTCTCCCTGAAGAAATTGAAGCTGAGCGTCACCTCGCGCAGCATGGTAGCTATCCAGACGAGCCACCCCTTGCTATGCGCGCTCGGCTGAAGCGGGCCAACATTGGTGACACTGGCGTTCCCGTTGGCACTGGTGACCGTTTTGACAACGGCAGCGTTGCCCCTCGCGGCCTAGCCACCGAGGAGCGCGATATGAAGACCATCCTCACGCCCGAGGAAATCACGTCTGGTCTGAAAGCTCTGGCCAAGCAGTACAAGGATGTCAAGTTCTTCGACGCCCCTCACCAGACCTATGAGAACAGAACTGTTTCTGGCATCATTGTTGGCACTGGCGAGCCTCGCATTTACTTGGAGGGTGGTATTCATGCTCGCGAGCGTGGTGGCCCGGACCATATGCTGTACTTCCTGGCCGATCTACTATATGCCCGCGACAAGGGCACTGGCATTAAGTACGGAGGGAAGTCGTACACCCACGAGCAAGTTTTGACGGCGCTCTCTGCCGGCATCGTTTCCATGCCCATGGTAAACCCTGACGGGGTCGCTTATGACCAGAAGACAGGCATGTGCTGGCGCAAAAATCGCAACCTCAAGAGCGCCACTGTGACTCCCCAGGGCACATTTGGCGTTGGTGTCGATATCAACCGCAACTTTGATGCAGTCTGGGACTACCAAAAGTACTTCAACGCGACCATTCGACCTCCGGCGTCGGATGCTACTATTTCAGACAGCTTCCACGGTACAGCGCCCTTGTCTGAGCCCGAGTCTCAGAACGCTGCGTGGATTGCTGAACAGCACCCAAGCCTCACCTGGTTCCTGGATCTGCACTCCATCTCTGGCGATATATTGTACGCATGGGGCGATGATAACCCCCAGACTACCGACCCTTCACAGAACTTCAAGAACCCTGCCTGGAATGGCAAGCGCGGTGTTCTAGGTAACAGCCCGGATGGCCTTGTATACAAGGAGTACATTGAAGCCGACGACCTCAAGGCGCAGCTCGATACTGCTACGGCCATGGCTGATGCCATGAACACCGCGGGCGATGGTACCACAGTCAACTTCAAACCCCTTGAGGAGGCTACCCTTTATGCCAGCTCTGGCGGTACCACTGATTGGTTCCTTGGACGTTACTACGGTCACACCTGCGGCGCTGGTCGCGTCAATGGCTTGGCCGTTGAATTTGGTGAGGACAGTGGCCTCGCGTGCCCCTTCTATCCTACCAACCCCCAATTCCACAACTCCATGCGCCAGGTCGCTGCCGGTCTCATGGAGATTGTTCTCTCCGCTGCTGGCAAGAACGGCGAGCCTAAGATCTGGAAGTGCTAGAGTGCTAGGTATGAGAACTGTATATTAGTAGTCCGTATATGAATAAACATGATTACCAAACCGTGCCAATACTGCCGCTGTATCGTGAACAGCAAGATATGGAATTATCTGAAAATTATTTCTGTAGTCGTAATTGCTCACTTTGTAACGATACTGTTCAATCTCGACTGTCATGCTCTGATGGGATCAAAAATATTGTATGAATAAGACAAAAGAAAATCTCTTAAGCTCCGAGCCTATATACAGCTATAATCTCTTCCGCTGCCGCTCTTCTATACTGTGCAATCAAGCACGTTCATCTTCTGAATACACACCATCTGGGGGGTTTTGCTAAATCATACAGAGGAAAAGATGTAGGAAATTTTAGGTATCTTTCGCGTTGTGCAAAAGGATTATCTGTAGGGAGCATCGGCGCGAATGGCAGCGGCCAGCTCGGGCTCCCACTTGTCACCGTTGGAAAGCAGTTTCTCTGTTGGGCTACGGTTAGCATTGCCGTGTGGAATGAAATTTGCTGGCGTGGCGGAGTTTCAACGTACCCTTGTTGTACAGAAGCTCTTCTCTCGTCTCAGTGGCGTATTCGGCGTTGGGGCTCTCGACAATGGCGTCGACGGGGCACGACTCCTGGCAGAAGCCGCAGTAGATGCACTTGGTCATGTCAATGTCGTAGCGTGTGGTACGGCGGGAACCGTCGGCACGCTCTTCGGCCTCGATGGTGATGGCCTGGGCAGGGCAAATCTGTAGCAGAAGTGGCAAGTTAGAGAAAAATTCGCCGCACGTCAATTGGGTGTCGGGGGTTACGTACGGCTTCGCAAAGCTTGCAGGCAATGCAGCGCTCTTCGCCCGAGGGGTATCTGCGGAGGGCGTGCTCGCCACGGAATCGGGGGGAGATGGGACCCTAAATCGACGTGTTAATCGACATTCTATTCGGTTTTTGCATCGCAGAGCGTGATTCGGGATTGCGGGTGTACCTTTTCGAAGGGGTAGTAGATGGTATAACTGCGTCATCCTGTTAGCGGCCCAAAACTTCCTCAAAATGTCGGAATTAGGCATCTGGTGCTCAATTCGAGCTGGAAGCACGCCAGAGCCAACGGGAAAGAATAACGTACGGAGGTCGGAAGAACTGCTCGAGCAGCACGTACATGCCTCTGGCCATCTCGGTCATGAGGAAAAACTTGCCCACGCGGTCGAGGGTGCTCTCGCGGTCCCAGGACCACTCAATGCGCTTGCTTTGGCGAAAGTTCTGAGGGGGAGGGCCATTGGGCGTGGCGTAGCCTCGCTGCTGGGCCATGGCGGCGGCGCGGATGGCGACGAGCGCGGCGGGCGAGCTCGAGGGTGTCGCGGCGGCTCGGGTCAGCTGGCGGCGGGCCAGCATGGCCGTGGAGGCAGTCAGGGCCGGCGCCATCTCGCTCTCTGGTTATCGGTGCGTCGGTCGTCGAATTGCAATAGCAAACGCTTGCAATTGATATTCGTGCCGGACCCGTGGAGGAGGGGTGAGGTGGCGGATGTCGGTTTGGATTGGGGTTGGTTTGCGAGGTCGGGTCAGAGGGCGGATCGTTTTGGTGTTCAATTAGCTTTATTTCGCTGGTGTTGCGCTGCGGGATTACAATGCTCGGGCCATGATTGGTAGTTGAAGGTCACGTGCACGTGCACGTGTGTTGCCTCACATCGTCCATGTCTACGTGACGCCATGATGATTCTGCTAGAATGAGTGTAATAAATGCCGAAGAAAAAAAGTACGAAGCTATAGAATATAAAAATTGAATACATAAATATTTACCGAAATCATGTCTCTACTCGTTGGCCTGATGAGCGTCGCCTCAAGTGGCTTTGCGATGTTGGCACGCAGAGCACTAGCCTACTTACAACAATGCCTGAATAGTAGGCATGATGGAAAAAAGTCGGGCAAAATGATGTAAATGATGCTGCATTATCAGATAAAACAACGTAGTAATACTCAGCTAGAATAAATTCGAGCAAAGGCTACTGATATTGTGTCTCCCTATCACGTTCATTCGAGGTTTGTACTTACGCGCTTGCTGCGACAGAAAACATTGCCGTCAAATATTCATTTACACTATGAATTGTAGATTTTCACACAGAAGTATCCCCCAAAAGCGATTCGAATCGTTGGTATCCATTGTCTTTAGAGAAAGTGATAACTTTGTACACAAAGCGATACTAAGCACTCAGTCTATTCGGCCGACAGTTGCAATTAAGCACTTCGGCACGCTTAATTTAGTTGCCAAATGTGCTACCCCCGAGAAGGTCTCCAAGAAGGCTAGAATGAGGCTAATCACAGGCTTGAGGAGATCACCAAGGCTGCCGGTGAGAGAGCCCAGGAGACCTTGGACAATGGAGAGAAGGCCAGGGATGATGCTACTACCAACAACACCGGCAAGGCTGCTGAAGAGGGCCGTGAGGAGGGAAACAACACTCTGCAGGAGAGTACTCAGAATAGGAGCGAGGTCAAGGACCTCAAGAACGGATCCAACGATGCTCAGGATATCGTCGACCAGGCTGTCGACAGCATCGAGAAGACCTTCAAGTTCAGACTTGGAAACATTGATATTGACGGCAGCGAGAACCTCGGAAATAATAACAGCAATCTCGTTGAGAAGGCTCTGGATGTCGCCGGTCGTCTGGCTGGTAGCCTCGTCCTTGCTGATCGTGCCAGCCTTGACTTTGGCAACGGTGGAGTCTATCATGCGAATTTAGCTACGAATATAGCAAAAAATGAAGAATGTACACTTACTGACGGTAGCACCAGTACTTCTGATGTTGCTAGCGGCCTTGTTGATGGAGTTGATCAGGTCCTGAGCGGACTGCTCGCGCTGTACAACAGCAAACTCTGCCTGCGTAACAACGGCGCCGCGTGCCGCAATGCTGCCCTCAGCGACAGAGGGAGCGGCGAAAACAGAGAGTGCCAGAGTGACAATGGAAACAAAGACGGCTTTCATATTTAGTAAATGGTTGAAGCTGTTCGAGAAGTTCTGTGCAAGGTAAAGCTAGATGAGGAGATGAGAAATTCTGCATTCGGGGGTTGAATGGTCTATTTATACTTCGCAGATATATTTGAGAACACAAAAGCTATAGATCAGGCTGCATGCATTGAAGCCCATGAGTGTACGTGAAGAAGAGACAAATGCCTTGTTAGTCTATAATGTGCGGATGCTATATTACGTCTAAAAGCCCGAGAAAATCCCGGTATATTTTGATGCTCGCTCGATCAAAAGTCGAAAATGAAACCATCGCTCCTCCATATGCATTCATTACAAAATCAAGGTTGATATCAATCGGAAACAGTTTGTCAGAACACGCTGCGGCTTTAGAAACTCCGTTCCCAAGCTCCCCACCACACACCGACATTGGCGGCTACAAGCAAGTCAAGCATCTTGAGGCCGTCATGAAAGATGATGAGTTTGCCTAGCTTGGCTCGATTACCACGATTACCACCTCCCGCTCGCTCTCCACCGATGTTCATATCAAAAGGTGACGGGGCATCGTCTTCGTCGTATTCTGCGTCGTGCTGCCCCGATGGCCGCAGGAGCTTCGCAAAGTGCCCGCGAAGCTTTGACTCCCCATTGGGGCCGTCGTGTTCCGAGTGGACAAGAAGCTCCGTGCTGGGAAGATTGAAGCGCAGTTCGCTCAGAGCAGTAGCGGATGATCTGGGCAAGTTGATGCCCTGCTCTTCTAGCAGATGATTGTAAGACACATTTTGGGAGTCGTGGGGCGTGTGGTAGCAACGAACGCTTCGACCCCCGTTACCGGTTCGAAAGTCGCACTTGCCATCCCACGGACTGGTGAATGTGTAACCACGAGGCTTCATACCCGGGCCAGGCTGGCCAAATGCTGTGGCTGCCTGCTCTTTTGCTAGTTCCTGCGAAGAGTCGCTACCATTCCGGCCATGTCCCTTTTTGCTGATCTGCTCCTCCAGCTTCTGGAACTTGTCCTTCAGGTTCGACATCAGGCTCTTGGTATAGCCCATTTGAAGCTGTCGATAGAAGACACCGATTTCAGGCACCGGGGAATCATCTTCGACTGCATTGGCCGCCAGAGCCCCGAGTCCTGCAGCCTCGAGGCTCCGCCGTCGGGGCGCGCGGCGAAACTTGGCGTAACCAGAGTTTTCAAGGTTGATATTGATGGGCGGGCTAGTGGTGGAAACACCATCTGGCGGACTACCTGTCTTGAATAAACCGGAACTGTGCTCATCATCTTCGACGGGAGGATCCAGTTGCCGTGAGGTGACTCTACCAACATTCCACTGGCTGCCTGTACTCGGATCTCGTCGAATCAGTGTCAGAGCGAAAGGCTCGCCAGGCGATACCGAGACCACACTCCTCTTTCGGGGAGATGGCGACCGACTCGCGTAACTGTGGCGAGTGTCGCGCATTTCTCTCATGGCGCTGGCCGCGCTATCGGATCGAAACCGGCCACCAGTGGTGGAAGTTGGCGAGCTTTCGGAGACTGCCATGGAAGGTACCATGGCCCTTGGCCCAACGGGCTTGCGGGTTGGCGGTGCTTGTAGACCTGGGTGAACATGCCGTGAGCGGCCGAGATCATCCGATTCGGAGGTTGGTATATACGATTCGGTCGCCAGAGAAGAAGACAAGGCAGGGCGAAAGCCGTCAAGCGAAGTCATCGAGGCTCCACGTTGACGACCGTCGGGCACAGGAGCTGCCAGATTCATCTTGGAGCTGGATGCACTGTCTGGAGTCACTGGACGTGCGTTCTCCGGTAGAGGCTTGCGAGGAATAGCCATTGCCGAAGCACTCCCATCGCTAGTGCTGCCTGTTTCGTCATTTCGAAAGGGTGTTGGGGCGACGAGTTCGTGGCTGGGGAGCTCAAGGTGGATATAATAGAGGGAGCTGGCGACATCTTCGGAACCGACGTTCTTTTCGGAGGGCTTGAAAGGGGAGAGTATTATGTCTACTTCATGTTAGCGTGCGAAAAATAGATGCATGGGTGTAGCAACGTACCTCGTGTTCCCGGTACGCGAGAAATGTATAATACCAGAGGCTCTTGCTTGTCCTCATGAGGCTTCTCAGGGTACTGAGGCGGATTCGAAGCTAGAATATTCAGGTCCGAGAGCGAGAGCGCTTCCGTTGTCTGTACAGCGGCCATGTCGGCCTGATCGTCGTAGGGTCGAAGTCGATTCGGGGCGTTATCGGAGTTCGAGAAGGGCAAGTATCAAGTCGGGCACGGCAGCTGGCGCGAGTATTATCAATTCCCACGCAACACGACGTAAACCAACGAAGCCTCGCTACGTTTCAAGAGTTCCCTCTCCCTCAAATGGCCTCTGAGGTTTGGAGTGGACTGTGACACACCGAGGGCGGGGCAGTTTGCTTTGGGCGAACGAACAGTGCTTTTTGGATGAGCGAGCACAATGGACGGAAAAGACTGGAGAAAACGAGTGTAGATGTAAAAGATTATGCAGGCAGAGCCTGTAATTTGAAGGATATGGTTTCGTTATGCAGTCTCATGATCACGCTTTTAGGCACAAATACGTGAATGAGGGCAAAATGCAGGATCCGGCGGCGATGGGAAATTGCCAGGCCAGCGACGTCAGCCGCCGGGGCTGTGCCAGGAAAGCGAGTCGCCCACTGCGAGCATCCGAGTGGCACGCGCGCAGCACATCCAAGACAAGGAAAATGTATTCAAAAATCCCAAGGCCTCTGCGCAACCCAATTTTACCCTTTCTTTTGGGCGGGCTTTCTGGACAAGGATCACAAGGTCGCGCCCGCATCTATCGAGTCAAGTGTTATACCTGGTTGTGGCGAAATAAGCGTAACGGTCAATCTCTTGTCCACCATGCGACTTGGCAAACAAATGACGTCGCTGGCCTACGCGGCAGCTGCCCAGCTGGAATCTGGATACTGGAGCCCGATTCTTTCGCCGTTTTAGGGGTGCCTTTGTCTCGAACAGCCTTGGCTTGGCGCTAGCTGATTCGTTGCGAGCCTTGGTCTGATCTCTCTGGCTGCTGGGTCGGTAGTTGAAAATATGGGGGAGACGTGGCGTGCAGTCCTGTTTTTAGAACGCGGGTTGCTTCTTTGAGTAGAAAAAGTCGAGAATTAGGCTACACCGCCTGGTAAATTCATTCCATCGGATCGGATACCGCTGGAGGCAGAATCGGCTTCGGGTCGTATTTAGCAACTCGTCACATGCTCTGTTGGTAGGCTCAGGCACTGCCTTCAAGCTTGGACACCGTGGCACAAACTCTGCTATGATAAGATAAAAGGAGTAGAAGGCAGCTTTAGAGGAACACAGGAAAGTTTCCACGTGAGTCTCGTCGGAAAAGCATAGGGTACTTTCGAAGAAGAAACCCCCTACGAGCGCATGTATAACTCAACCATCATAGTCTCATATACAACGATAACAACTGAAACTACGGTACACAGCTACGTCAACGCAACATACGAAGGCAGGAGTAATATCGAAAATTTAATTAGAAATTTCAAAGATTTTACAATTTCAGGGATACTCAAATATGAACATAAATAGATACTAGTTACTTCAATCGCGCAGACTTTCTAGTGCATGTGACATAGGAGTGGAACTGCACTTCTCATTGGCCGTCTAACAGCCGCCGACCGTCGTGGTGACCAGTTTCAGACGTGCATGGTGCATATTTATTGTGCCTGATTGTCTAATTAGTGATGAAGTTTTGTAACCGGTATCATTAGCCGCCCGGCGGCAATGCTACCGCCAGCGACCGCATGCTTTCACCTACAGGGCAGGCAGGGCCATCAGTCTTGGTAGGCTGCGGAGGCGTCTCAGTAGGATCATGCCAATCAAGAGAGTATATGTAGCTCGTTGAGGCGCAACCCGTTGGGCACTTGCCCTCAGCGCATGGGTACGAGAGCGTCGAGGTGGCCACGCCGCAGGTGCGGGGTACAGGCACGGTTGAAATGGCCAAGCAGGCCTTGACGACACACGTGCTGCACAGCTCAGCGGTCGTTGTAACGGTGGGACAAGGTGCATCGGCAGCGGCGAGGCTAGAATGGCGAGGTGATGTCTCATTAACTGGCTGGCAGGCTTTGGAACCGACAGAGTTTGAGCTTACCTGACGATGGCTGAAAGGATAGTAGCAGTAAAGAATTTCATCTTGGAAAGTAAAATACAATATCAATATGAATGGGTTAAAATTTTAAGATGTTGGTATTCTACAATTTGAACGGGAGAAACTAAGAACCTTATATATTGCAAGTGTGGCCCATGTCGACAATTGAACCGACACCCCAGGATTAATCTGACCGCGGCTGCATCAGCGAAGAAGCACCTGTCAGTAGGGAATAAAACTCCATGATACGCTAGTGGCATATTCATGTGGCTGGAAATAGAAATTGTGTGCCGCGGCGCGATGATGATCAGCTCGTCTTGGCGTGGAGGGGTAATTACATGTCTCTGTGCGATGAATACGTAGAGGCCCTGTCTCCAGGATTCTCGCAGGCCAGCTATGCAGGTGCTTGAAAACCTCAATCCAATGAACTTCAGCAGTACAACCAAAGCTATGCATACAAATAAATTCGCACACAGATGCAAACGATGATGAGGACAAAATGGCAATGCTCCTTTGCTCAATTGAAACGGTTAAGCATATTTTAGACCCGGTATCCGATCGTCGGCCGAGTGCCATTCCAGGCTGCATGGTTGAACTAGTAACCACGGCGAATACGAGATAAGTATACCGTCAATGACACCAATGTTGTCATTGAATAGCTCCTGCGGCTGAAACTAGCTCGCCGCCTGTATTTCCAGAACTATGCAGCGTCCCAATGACGATGTAAATGCAACCCGCCACAGGGGCTCCCCCAGCCTAGGCATTTTACTGTTCAAGCCATACTCGTATTTATGTTGTCATCCAGCCCTGTCGCCTCACGCCAAGCCCTTGGCCTTGAATTCATTCACAATGTTGCCGACCACGGCGTCCAGGCTCTCGTCCTCGAAGCCCAGCAGGTCCATGGCAAAGTCCTCGTTGCGAGTCCAGTCGGCGTTGACGGCACCCAGCACAAAGACAATGTTGTGAACCGCGTGCTCGTCGCCGTCCGCCAGCGCCTTGCTCGCGCGTTCCAGGAAGCCGTTGGAGTCCACGTGCGAGGTGTGCCAGTGCACGCCTGTCGCGCGCTCCAGCGCCGCCACAATCTCGAGCGGCGTCGGGCAGAAGCTCTGCACGAACACGAAGCGGTTCTTGGTCTCGTCCTGCTTCTGCAGCACGCGCACCACGGTCGCGGCGACGCGGGGCAGCGTCGACGCCGAGGCCTTGGTGTCGCCGGCGTCGAGCACCAGGGCCTTCCGGTTGGCCACGTCGAGGTTCAGGTAGTTGTTGCGCAGGCCCCAGTCGAAGAAGTGGCCCGAGACAATCGAGGTCCAGGTGAAGGGCACGTTGTCCTGCGCGGCGGCGGCCGCGAGCTTCTCGCAAAGGGCCTGCACGGCTGCCTTGTCGCGGTACAGCTGCAGGTGGTGCTGGGCCTGCGGGCTGCGGGCGTCGCAGGAGCCGTAGTCGGCGGGGATGTAGCGGCGCACGCCGGCCTTGTAGGCCGCCTCGGCCAGGCGCAGGTGCTGCGAGGCGTCCTTGAGGGGAAACGCGGCCACGACGGCGTCCTGGCCGACGAGCAGGCGCGCGAGCTCCGGCCCGTCAAAGGCCGGGTTGAAGGGGATGCGCGTGATGGCGGCGGCGTGGGCGGGCTCCGACGTCGAGTTGGCGCGCATCAAGACGGAGACGTTAAAGATGCCGGCGCCGACGAGGGCGTCGAGGATGACGGAGCCGAGGGAGCCGTTGGCGCCGACGAGGCAGACTTTTTGGATTGGCGCAGACATGATACTTTCAACGGGAAAATGCAAAGAGAATATTGGAGATTTTGAAAGAGGGAGAAGGAAGCCTGCGTGAATCGGAGCTGAAGCGGAGCTGTAATGCGTCAGAGTTTCCGTGGGGTAATGGATTTGGCGATGGTGGGGTACTCGCGATTGCGACAAGCTCCGGGTGTAGCCGTAGGGCACGCCGTGTAACATGTAGGACCGATGATTGATAAAAAGATGATAAAACAATTAAGTAGTTGTATTAGTGTATTAAGATGTAAGTATTGGCCTTTGCGAAAGTTTTTGAATCCAAGAGGCCTTGCGCTTGCAACAACAGTACCTCGCTCTTTGCGCCCAGTAAAATAAATCTGCCATGTAAGCCGAAGTATATACCTTGAAGCATCATTAAGCTCTTTAAACTCTCCAATTTCAATTCTGACCATTATCTCGCCGAGGAATATCTGCTTCCCATGCGCCTTATGATCTGCTCACGCAGCTCATTAAATCGAACTTCGAGCTCACCCGGAGTCGGGCTCGACGGAGTGTCTGTTGGTGTCGGCGGCGGTGCTACCTCACGCGATCGTGCAAAATGAACCAACCCCGGCTCTGTTGCAGATCTTTGTAGCCTGTCCGATCCCGGCACAGCCGACGCATCTCGCACAGTCGCCAACCTCATGGGAAGCATCACGGGCTCCGTCTCCGAATGCACCAGTCTCATTGTCCGGCGCGGGTTGAACACGGGACCGGCGTCCTGCTCCCCCTCCTCTTCGCGTAGCATCTCCAGGCGCTCGATCCACTGCGAGAGGCAGCGAATCTCGGAGTCGCGGATGGCCGTCTCCGCGGCGGCATGGGCCCCGTTGGCTGTGTCAAGGCCGCGGCGGCGCAGTAGCTTTTCGAGGCCGCGGCGGAGAATGCGTATTTCGTGGTGCGTCGGCGCATGCGGCCGTGTGAAGACGGCTTGGTAGGACGGCGGCGGGCCGATGAGGTCTTCGACGCAGTAGACTGGGGGGTGTCGCTGCTCAGACACCTGCCCCGGCGCCATGCCCATGTTGCCGGCGCCCTGCTCCGTGTCCCAGGGCTTGAAGAGGTAGGATCGGTGCCGGCTGATGTAGAAGCCGAGGCAAATCAGAATGGCGAGAAACGCCATACATAGAATGCAGGCGATGAAGATGATGGGGATTTGCGAGAGTATCATTTTGATGGCTGTGACTCGAACACCTCGTTTTTAAAAATAGCACAGTATCGACTGTGAGAAGGACAAAAAGGCGAGGACCATGGTAATGTGCAGAAAGTAAGAATATATTGCCAGCTCTGCTGGAATTTCAAAGAGAGACCATTCACTTGAGAACGATGCCATTTACGCTTTCACTCTTCAATGCTCGCCGTATCCCACGCTTTCGTGCCGAACTGACTTGTTGCGGTCGACACCAAATGACCGGATTCGGCTTACACCAGTCAGCGCCCGGCGACGGGCAAGGCCAGGCCCCACACGGCGCGTGTTAGTGCCAGAGCCGGTCCGCATGTTTTAGGAGAGGAATAGAGTAAAGTAAAAGCATCAAACTTCAATCTAGATGGGCTTGTTGAATAAGGAATCGCGGCAGAATACTGGAATTTCTTTCATGAGCCGCGATATGCTTCATTTTTTTTTGAAGCGCATGAACCCGTACAGATGTGATTTGAGAGCAACTGCCTCGTTGCTCTGGCCGGGAGCGGCGACGGCGCTGAAGTGGAGCATTCACTGGAACAAAGTCATTGTGAGCCGTGAAATTGATCCAAGACATTGACTGCTGAAATTGGCCTGGCGCTTCAGAGCGGGAAAACAGTTCGGAAAGAAACCAAGAAAAAGAGAAAGCAAGAGAAAGAATGCGATCTTTGAGATTGAGTGCAGATTTCAATGCCTCGGGCCGCCGTTGATGACACGAATCGCGCATCGGTAAAGAGGCTGTAAACCCAATCAACGCGTGGACAGGCCCATATGATGTGCGCGGAGGCCTGGAATGTATTTGCTACCACCGAATGGTGCGGCCATCTCTGTCCGTCCAGTCCGCCAGGGTGTGTGTCCGGCATTCAGCGAAAAACCGGCCTCAACCAACGGAGGAATTGCACAGGAGATATATCAGAAAAAAAAGTTTCCTGATCTTCAAAGGCCCATGTCGGTCGGCCATTTCTATTGAAACGTTGACTCTACTTCAAATCAATAGAATGTTCCCGTGGCCGCCCATCTCCACCACCGACTCGCCCTTGGCTGGAATGCGATACAACACACCAACCAGCAGTGTTGTCTCGTGTCGGGCGGCCCAGTAGTCGCCTGCGCATTCTTGGACGCCGCCTCCCTGCGCAATAGACTTGACTCCCTTTTCCTTGGGTCAGTTGTCCTCGTCAGCTCTCGCTTAGACCCGCCGCCCAAAAGGTTAAAAAAACTTGCAGTGAGTTGTAGTGCATTTTTTGCAAGAGCAAATCTGTCGCAGATTCTACACCTTCTCGAAACGCTGGCTGCCCACATCTCAGCCGACTCACGACTGTAGAGTGGAACATTACCTGCCTCTATTGCTCCTCATTTCTTCATACCGGCCGCTGGCTATCGGTGAGAATCCCAGATTATTGAGTGGCAAATGACTAAAATTAGCTCAAGACCGGTGCAAAATGGAGTGGTTGATGCTGCTTGATCTCAAGTATATTAAGTCGTCGCATCGTCCTCAGTTGAACAACTTTTTGAACACCAGCACACACACACTCTCTCAACACATCTACAACGCTTACAAACCATCCTTCCGAAGATTAGCTTCTTTTGACCTTCAACAAACTTCTCTTTACAACCAAACTTCCACAACACAAATCAATCAAAATGTTCAACGCCATTGTCCTCACCTCTGTCCTGGCCACCGTCGCCTCCGCTTCCATGATCGACTCTCCCGTCCACGCCCTTGCCCACCGCCAGGCCGATGCTGCTCCCGTCACCGTGACCAACACCGTCACCGTGACCGCCAGCGACTGCGGTGCCCCCGGCGGCGCCGCCATCAGCACCAAGTACATCACTGTCTGCACCGAGCAGAGCGCCTCGCCCGTGGGAACCTCTGCTCCTCCTCCCCCTCCCGCTCCTCCCGCTCCCGCGCCCAGCAGCAACGAGCAGCCTCGTCCCCCTCCTGCCATCACCGCTACCGTTGCCAGCAAGAACATCACCATCCTCGAGCAGCCCGCTCGCAGCACCGGCAAGCCCGTCAAAACCTCTGCTGATTCCACCGTTGCTATTCCCTCCTCCTCTACCGGTGCTGCCACCACTAGCTCGTCGTGCCCTCCTGGTGGCTGCGACTCGCCTCGCGTCAGCCGCGCTTCTGCGAACTCGGCCTCCCTGGCTGCCGGTGTCGCCATGGTCGTCGCTACTCTCTCCCTCTTCTAAGTGGTGCAGAGTAAACAGATACTGGGTTTGCTTTGGCGTTACATGGTTTACTGTAGCTTCCCTTTGTGAAAGCCAACACATTTGGTGGTCTAATGATTCCCTCCATCTGGAAATGGTTTTCTGGGATCGGTCTGGTTACCTTGGTTTGCATTAATGGGGTTTCCTTTTGTCTCAGTTTGGGATTAAAAGCATGGTTCTACAACGGCGCAATGGTGCATTTCGGTAGTATTTCTTACAATAGTACAGTGGCCACTAGTACGAATAATGAAATGTGTAAAAAAAAAAAAAACCAAATCTATGCAGTGATACAATAAAAATCTCACAGAACTAGAATATCTCTTCTTTCGGTGCGTCTGTAAGTGGAACATAGCGGACTCCAAAGAGTCGCTTTCTGGAAAGGTGACCATCCTTGTCCTTTTCAATGCGCCATACATACTGCGAATCTCGGTCATCTTCATCCTCAACAGGAATAAACATGCTAAGTCTGGTTAGCCATGGTTTAAACAAACGAAAACTAGGGCGCGACAAAGACTTGCCATCCTGGAGCTTTGAGTTGCCGTATCAGTTCAGCGTGCACATCACTTGCGGATGCTCCAACATGAATGACATCCCACTGGGTCCCAAGCTCTTCCTCGCCCTGCCGTGCTGGCTCTTTACAGCCTTTTCGACCATCTGCAGTCACAAACTTGACTTTTCCAGTTTCGATGAGCTGTTTGCCCTCGGTGCTCTTTCTCATGTTAGTCTCTCCTTTATCTCGCAGCGCATTAATGTGCTCGACGCCGACCACCAGCCCACGTGGGCCAACCAGCTCCGCCATGACATGGGTTAGGTAACCCGAGCCCGAGCCAATATCGAGGGCGCGCGGCGCAGGCGAAGAATCAGACGGCATCATGAACGATATGAGGTGCTCCAAGGCCATGGCATGCATGTGCGGCGCAGATATGGTCGCTTGATAGCCAATGTACTGAGGCGAGTCCTCATACGGTCGTGAGGGAGCATAATGGGCTCGATCAACCTACAAACAACTGTGAGCATGGGGTAAGTATAGAACAAGTGTAAGCTGCGATACCTTCAAGAAGGCTTCCTTGACCTGCTCGTCGCTGATGAGCTTGTGCTTCCACATGTTCTCAATGAGCTCCTTGTTAGTGGAGCCTGAGCATCGCCATGCCATCTTGATGTTTCGCCTCGGAAAGCGAGAGGAGAATCTAAGCCCTAATATACCACCGCCTGATCCCAGTATCTTCCTACTGGAAGTTGCAAATGACGCCAGTTTGGTTAGATTTGAAGCTGTTACTCGTAGCCGATAATATAGTACGCGTTTATTCACAGGCGACGGTGGGCGGGGGTCTTCTTGGCAGAAGAATAGAAGCGGATGACTCTGGATATTGAATGCCCAACTAAAAAAAGTCGTTTTCATGCAAGGTATAGGATGAAGACTTCGAATGTTGCTCCCAGACAGACTTGTCCCAAGTGATATAATGGTTGCGTTGATGGCTCCAATGAATGATGCAAGACGAGGCAGCCGTCCATCTCTCTCGTGCCACCAGCGACCAAGCTTGTGCGGGGGCATTTGCCGCTCGACAACTCCACCCGAGCTTTCAGGTGTATTCGCAACACTTTCAAGCTTTTGTTCATCCGATATCTCACTGCTGTTATTTTCCACGCCAACTACGCATAACAGCACGGCATGTTTACCCCTCACCAATACTGCCATGGACTTCCGAGACATTGCACTGACCGACTGCCACACTGCAACCTCACCGATCTGAGAGACCTTCCCTGCTGAACACTCATCAGTCACCCCCACCACAGGCTAATTTCCAACAATGTCTTAGACTGACAGACCAGCCATTGCCAGTAGCGGCCTCCACTGAGCTGGAAAGAGGCCAGGGAGCTGCAGTGCCAGGCTAAGCTCGTAGTGGGAAGAAACCCGATGGCAGCGCTCCTCCCTCAGCCAAGGAAAAGCGCACTCTCCTTTCCCACCCCAACTCACGCCCGCCGTAGCCGCGCAAAGCAGGAAGAGGAAGGAAGCAAAAAACAAGGCAGACGACGACAGATAGCTAGCCCTTCATGCCAGCTACTAGCTCCGCGCCGTCGAATCTTCAGCACCAGCAGTTTGCAGAGGATAGACGCCGTCGTCTCGCTGCAGCCCCCAGGCCTCCTTCTTTCCACCAGCAGCACCAGCGCCACTACCCGCAGCTCAGCAACAGCACCACCACCGCTGCCAACATGAGCTTCCGGGCCATGATGGAGGACGATGAGCGCCAGCCGCTCATCCCGCCTCGCCCCAGCTCGCTCGCCAACACGGCTCCTGCGGACATGGGCGACCACCACGACCAGTTCTGCCGTCTCGTGGGCGTCCGGCCGCTCGACCACCCGCACGACGAGGACCACCAGGCCCACCCGCAGTCGCTGTACGTGCGTGCCGTCGCGCGGCGCCGCGGCCAGAGCTGCACGTACATGTTCACGGCGACGCTCATCAACACGCTGCTGCTGACGCAGGTTGTGCTCGGGGCCGCCCTGACGGGCCTGGGCGCCAGCAACAGCAGCCGCATCCTCATCACCGTGTTTGGCGCCCTCAACACGGTCATTGCCGGCGTCGTCGCCTTCCTCAAGTCTCGGGGCCAGCCCATGCGCGCACGCATGTTCCGCGACGACCTCTCCCGCGTCGTCGACGAGATTGAGAACTCGGCCGTCATGTGGTACGGCATCAGCCAGGGTGTCCACGGCTACGGCGCCATCGACATTGACGACCAGGTCACCGTCCGCGGTGAGGTCGCCCGCCTGACCCGGCTTTACGACAAGGCCGTAAAGAATAACACGATGAACGACCCGGACATGTATAATGCCAACGGTGCTGGCGATTCCTTCAGCGCGGGCCTGCGTAAAGCGGGAGCTGCTGCCGCTCCTGGTCCGAACATCAGCGCCGTGGCTGCCCCGCCCGATTTCTCTGCCGGTGCCGCCGCACCTCCTGCACCGGCCGCCGACCCAGATGACAGCCCTGCCAGCAAAGCGCCCGAGCCGGCCAAGGCCAAGCCGGACACGAGCAGCGACAAGGGCCCCGATTCCCCCAAGAAGACCGACCCGCCGCCCGCTGCTGCCCCTGCTCCTCAAGATGCTGAACCCGCTGCCCAACCTAAGCCAGCTGCTGATGAAGCTCCTTCTGCTGATGCCGTTACCCCTACGCCTGCCCCCGCCGCTGATGCTCCCAAGGCCGTCTCTGACGACAAGACCTTTGCTGCCGCCGCTGCAGCTCCTCCGCCTCCCGCTCCTGTCAAACACCTGCCCAGCCACGTCTCGCAAGATCCCGACGAGAGTCCTGCCAGCGCCGCCTCGCCTCCCAAGCGGGAAGCATCCAATAAGACGCTCGTTGATGTCAACTAACTTTGAAAGCTGGGTGAGCTCGCACGCCTTTGTTGGCTGTGCCGCTCAGTACAGACACGGGTTACATGATTTTGTGCACACATTGTTGAAAGAGACCAAGATGGTGTTTAATTCTTTTGAGCCCGATATATCCATTATGAGCAAACTTGATGCATGGAGAACCAAATTGTCATTGTTGTGAAATTATGCACCTTTCGCAAAGCATAGCATTTAGCCATCTAATTACATGATACCAATACGATCCTTTTTAGCTACGCCCTCCCTTTTCCGCCCTGTGACGCTCATCATGAGACATCATTTCATATACGTTACGAGAAGACAGAAGAACATTGGGAGTCCAGTTTTGGAAGATTGAAATATGACATATTGCTTTGTATGCTATGAAATGTTGTATCACGAGTCCCGCGTTTTGCCGCCGAAGCGTGCATAGTATTCCTGCCCCAAAGGGAAAAAAAAATATGTACCAAACTCCTCCGCAGAGTACACCAGTATTATAAAAGGAAAGAGGTTGCAAGTAAAAGTGTGCAAAGAACAGAAAACGCCATCCCAATGCTCTCTTGTCAAAAGAAAAACCAAACTTGTGATCAGGGACGCATGCCCATATAATATAGTTATGAACAACGAGGTTGCGCGAGGGAATCGGACTGATTTAACCGTTTCCCTTCTTATTAAACTACCCGTTCTGACGATTCACCCTCGGCAATGATGGGCACGTTCAGTCCACGGTCTGGGCTCTGCATGACGAGCTGTTCGTGGCGACGCGCCTGGAGGAAGTCGGCCACGCTCTTGATCAGGATGAACCAGCCGACAATCATGAGAACATACGACATCCACTCGCCGCCGGTAAAGTCCACAGAGCCGCTGCCAGTGACATCGCCGGGCTTGAAGTCGTGCGAGTTGGGGTCCTTGGGTTCGGCGTAGCCGTCGGGGCCGCTCATCGCGGGTGGCTCACCGTCGACGCCGCCCTTCATGTAGAAGCCGTATTGAATGAGTGTGATGCCGAGGCCGGCGCGGGAGCCGTTCTTGGCTGCATGTGTCGAGTGAAGCAAATATGTGAGGAGGAAGCCGACGAGCTGGAATGAGGTCGAAATCATGCCGTTCCAGATAAAGGAAAAGACGGAGCCGACAGGCATGCCGTCCACGTATACTTCGTCGAGGCCGCCGAGGCCAGGGGCCAGAATCGTCGTCTCCCAGTATGGTGGTGCAGAGTCGGCTGCGGCTTGCTCATACGTCTGGTCAAGAATGTTAGCTGAGGCAACGTCAACATGGTAAATAGCCGCAATGCACATACCGGTGGCATCTCTTCCTTTTCGGCGGCGGCCTCTCGCTCCGGTCGCGCCGACATGTTCGCAAACACGCCGTCTGTGCCAACACCGCCGCCAACGACTCGCCCTCTTGTCGCGGCCGACGCAGCCGACCCTGCCGAGGCCGCCGAGGGAGGCGTATATTGCGCGGGCGTGGGCGACGTGCTGCCGCTGGCCGTCGTGGCCGGCGTGGTGGACTGGCGCACTAATCGCTGTCTGTCGTCGATTTCATCATCGCTTTCATCGTCGCTATCGAATGCGTCGGCGAGATCGGGGTCGACCTGGTTCTGTCTTGTGCGGGATGACGCCCTTGAACGGAAGGACGGTGGTGGCGAGTTGGGGACTATCTGGGCAAGGTCGCTGTGTTGTTGTTGTTGCGAATCGTCCTCCTCTTGGGCGTTGACCTGATGAGCTAGGTTAATAAGTGACACCTTCGAATTCGCATCCGACTCTCGACGTACTCGTTCGTATCGGCCGGCCATGGTGTCGTGTGTATCGTGTTGTTTCTCGTGGGGCGGTGACGACTTCGCAGGTAAGCAGGACGGTTGTGGGAGGCGCTAGATGGAGCGGGCGCCAGGATGCTGCGAGAACAGGAAAAGGAAAGGAAAGGAGCTACGGCGTCAGGCCGACAGGAAGAAGAGAAGGAAAAGGACGTTCAAAGAAAATCAAGCACAGGGACGCCAGATCATAAAGTCGATCGCTGACAAAGTTCAAGGGATAGGGAGAGGGCGTTTGTCGAGTTTGGGCAGGCTGTGCAGACTTGGCTCGTGAGCAGCGCCAAGAGGCAGCCACCTGATTGCGGAGCGGCTTTGGAAACCCCGGAGGAGCGCTGCGCATAGCCTACGTAAGTCACGCAGGGTCCCCTTTATGCCTCAGGCCCACAGTTGCGCACTGTGTTTGCTGCAGGTGAGGCGCCATCGCGCCACAGTGTGAACACGGTAGCGCGTTACGGTACACTCCCATGTCTGATTAATTGTAGCAGATTTCCAAACCGAAGCGTAATTTCTAGACGGATCGAGCTGCAACGGGGTAGACAAGAAACCACCACCACGACTGTGCGACCATGGCAACCCGATCACTTGCTGTACGTTGCAGGGAGCTATTGAATCCGCGAGCTGCGACCAACACGTGCTAATTGAATTTTTTTCTTCTTCTTCTACAGCGTCGAATCTACTCGGACGTCTTTGCAAAGTGGCCCAAGCAGGACCTGCGTCCCGACTACCAGCTGCAGGATGTGCTCGGCAAGACGGTTGATGCGCGGTTCCAAAACTTCAAGCCGGCGATGGAGCGGGAGGAGATTCTAAAGGCGCGCGCTCTGCAATTCCTGGTGCAGGACAAATTCAAGGACCGGGTATGGGCTGCGAAAACAAATCACACGCCAGTGGCGAATGACGGTTCACGATTGGCAATCGCAAGGAAGATATCGTTGCTAACATTTTCCGATACAGTACAAGCTTCACGGACCGATGCTGCAGCCCAAGAGCCAGCCGACCTACTTTGACGACCTTGTGCGCGAAATCGAAGAAGCGCCGAACCGATCCTGGTTTGGCAGACTTGGCAAGCGACTCTCTGGCATGATTCGTCTGCAGTAAACCATGACACGACCTGATAGATTATTTTTTCTAATTTGCATTTGCCGGCGTACGGGATTGGGAAAACGAAGAACCATGTAAAAATACTGGATAATTTCTGTATTATATCTGTAACACTAGCCTGAAGACATGGCTTTGCAAAAAAAAACTACCAAAATTCTATTTGCAGTTCGCTTTTTCTTTCCTACCCATCCGGACATTTTACAAGTACTTCATCTCAGGGTCCAGCTTGTTCATAAGCTCCATGCTCTTCTCGTACATGGTAAAGACGATGCCGCCGCTCAGGACCAGCCTTACCAGTCGCGGCACCGCACCGCTCCAAAACGTACGGACGCCTTCGTTCTTGAGGATCAGTCCCGCGCAGCGGAGCGTGTTGCCGTACATCTGCTTGGCCTCCGGGCTCTGCATGCGCGTCTTGACCGTGTCCAGGGGCTGGGTGACGAAGACGGTGACGAGGCCGGCGAGGCCGCCGATGCCAAAGGTGCTCGCGGTGCCGAGCTTCTCGCCGGGCGCCGTGTAGGACTCGGCAATCTGCTTGAAGAAGGTGTAGGAGCCGAAGCGGGTGGCGCTGTTGGCCGACTGGCGCAGCGTCGTGGGCACAAAGCCCTGGAAGAAGCCGCGGATGCCTCGCTCGCGGGCGATGATGGGCACGGCGTGGAGGAAGCCGCGCATGCGGGGGTTGGCCGATTTGCGGTCATCAATGCTGGCAGATGCGTTTGCACGTCAGCGGCAAATTGCTCGTTGGTTGACCTCTTGTTGACGTCATTTGGGGGGGAGGTGGCAGGCAGACGGGGACTTACAGCGTCGTCTTGATGCTCTCGGTCGGCGTGACGGCGAGGAGCGACTCTGTGATGCCGGCACCGAAGCCGGCGAGCACGGTGCGCGGGCCGCTGAGCTTGCCGTTCTCGTCGGCAAGCATGCTCTTGTACTGGTCAAAGGCGACGAAGCCTAGGAAGGCGTGTTAGAGGGTTGCGAGAGTGGCATAATATCGCGTCAGAGTAATGAGCGTACGGATTCCGGCCTTGGCCGAGTTGCCGATAATCAGCGTCGTGCATCCTGCATACCACTGCTTGCCAAACGGCGGCCACGGCAGCTTCTGTCCCTCTGCCAGTCGTCTGTTCAATTGCGACCGGGTCTTGGCGACTGCGGCGTGTTAGCATGCAATTCCCTATATTTGTGCTCGATCAATCGGCGAGAAATGTTCGAAAATGAGAGGTTCGTCGTACACTCGGCCGGATATGTGATTGCTAGATTGCGTTAGCCGCTTGATCAGAGAGAGAGAGAGTCGGCGGCCAGACTCGGGCCAGGAAAAAAATACCAATTTCAATGGCGCCAGCCGTAGAACCAGCAATGATGGATCGCAGAGGGCTGGGCTTTTTCTTGTCGGAGCTCGCGGCTCCTTGTGCTTGCGAGGCCATTGTTGCGGAATTCGAGGGGAGCGCGTGGGTGGAGCGCAAAAGGCGACAGCGGGTGAGGCAGGCGTGGTGAAGTTGAGCTGCGCGGTCGTCGGACACCCGAGGTTTCGATGATGCTGGTGCTCGGCTTTTCTGCGCTGAGGACGGGTGGGTAGGCAGGCAACGTCAGTGCTGGGAGATTTAGCGCCGATACCGCCCAGCAGAGGTCTCCCATCATAGCGGTCACGCAATGCAGGCACTGGGACCATTGTCTCGTAGCTTATATTTGTTTTACACTTATGAGAATAAAGAAAATTCTACGATTCAATCATTACGAGATTAAACAGCTGAATATCAAACAACCCGCTCCTATGAGAATCTGCTACATTTAAAGCTTGGCCAGACTTTTGGTGACAGAATACGCACCACCGTTTCGCCCAAACATGGTATGCAGATCGTCCGCCAGCTCCTTTGGCCGCTCGTGCGCCGCAAAGTGGCCGCCGTCCTTGTGCCGCTTCTCAAACGCAATCGGGCCCAGCGCATGGCACCAGAGGCGCGGGATCGTCATGAGGTCGCGCGGGAACTGCGAGACACCGAGCTTCACCCTGCCGTTGTACCGCGCCCGGGCGGCCCGGGCGTCGTCGCTGGCGTGCGCGGTCTCGTAGTAGATGCGGGTGCTGGCCTCGGGGCCGGCCGCGGCGAAGACGTACAGCGACACCCAAGTGAGCACCTCGTCGTCGGTCCAGGGGTAGGCGTCGGTCCAGTCGCGCAGCTTCTCGTAGATCCAGGCCAGCACGGCGACGGGCGAGTCGGCCAGGGCGAAGCTCAGCGTGGCGGGCTTGGTGCTCTGCAGCGCGTTGTAGCCGTGGCCCTCCTTCTGGAACCACTGCCCGCGCGCGAGCCCCTGCTTCTCCTCGGCGGACCACGGCGTGACGAGGTGCTGCAGCCAGGTCAAGGGTGTCTGCGTGAACTCGGGAGGTCCCCGGACTGCAAAATTGATGTGAGATGCCACGCACGATTCCGGGTAGTGGATGCCAATCTGTCGAGTGATGGCATATCCCCAATCTCCACCCTGCGTGACTAGAAGAAACTGTAAACTTTGTCTGTCGTCTGTTGAGCTGCTGGGCTGTACTCACCATACTTGCTATAGCCGAGCTTCCGCATCAGCTTGTGCAGAGTCTCGGCGTACTGCTTTGGGGCGAAGCCCTTCTTCTTGACGCCGTCGGAGAATGCATAGTTTGGCAGCGACGGAGCAACGACGTGGAATGAAACACCGTTTTGCTCCTCTGTCAGCAGAGGAAGGATCTTTTCTACTTCTAGGAAGCTACCCGGCCCTAGTGTCTGTTATTAGTCGCGCGTCCTACCCTAGCAGCTGTAAACCCGGAAGAAAACAGGCTCGACTCACAACCGTGGCAGAAAAGAAGCGGGATGCTGCTCAGGTGGGGGCTTTTTTTATGAACAAAGTGAATATTGAGCGTGTCGAAGCCATCGACTTCAATGCCAGTTGTGTACTGAGGCAGCTGGTTGATCCTCGTCTCTTGCGCGCGCCAGTCGAACCCGTCCCGCCAGTATTCTGCGAGGCGCTTGATGTCGGCAGCGGGTGCGCCGTAACTCCAGTCATCTTCAAAGTCTACGTGCTGAGGGAGGTTCGCTGCGCCCAGCTTGGACTTGACCTTGGCCAGCGCCTCGTCGGGCACGGCGATGGTGTAAGGTTTGATGTCGCTGCTCATTATGTAGCGACTGCGGTTTCAATTGCACGGTCAATGATGTTATTGCAGCTTAATCAAATGCAAACCGGCGAATTCGATGTTCTTAATACATTTCAAAAGGGCGTCGTTGACAATGATCGTTTATAATCAAGCTTTCGGCTGTGGGAGGGCTCACAGCCTGGCCGTCGGAGCCTGCTACCAAACTACCCCAATCATCCATCGCTGGGCGGGGATCGGCGGTGTCAATTCACGGTGAGTCTCCTGCACTACGCGAAGTGTCGTGCGTGATGGGTTTTATGTCTATGGCGATATTGATGTTATTTGTAAGCAGTCAAAGTAAAGGCGTGCTCATCCGTTTGTTGCGGCCAGTGAAGGGATAAGGCTGCGTGCGATTCGTGCCGATTACGCCGATGACCCTATCGGCCAAGGCAGCGATGGTTCTCCATCTGCGGCGTAGATGGGCCGCAAATTCCAGACGTTGTCTGGCGGAAGAAATCACACAATTACGCACTACATGCGGAATTGCTCGTACCCTGAAAACCGAAATGGATGCCGCGGGTGAACTTCCCCATTTGTGTTGGCCGTGTCCCGCTGTATCGTGTCTCCTTCTTCATCTAGTTAGTGAGTGAATTTATTATATATTGGCAACGAATACTGTGGATTCGGATCAGCACGGCCTTGACGCTATCCCAGTCTTCGGCTCCCGCTTGCCTACGGCTCGATTCAAGGTTTATTTATCACCGAACACGAGTCGCTGTTGCATCCTTGGATGGCGTGCGCACCCGCTCTGCAATATTAGGACTCTTGACCGAGCCCCCATTTACTGGGTCTCTTTGGTGGCCGTATATGTACCGGCCTGGTCCCCTCGAGCTGTCCCAGGAAAATTGATTTAGTGTCCCTTAGAAGCATAGCTTTTTATTTCTCTAATCTCCGAAAGAGGATGAAGAGTCAATTCCTCCTCAGCGGCCTCGTCGGCCTCGCGGGCCTCGCCAGCGCCGCCAGCCACCGCGACTCCGGCCTCGGCTACCTGAAGCAGCATCTGCCTGGCTACGGCGGCCCTCAGATCACCCGTCGCGAGACGGCTTCTGCAAATGACACCGTAGAGGTTCTGCCTCCGCGTTTTCGCAACAACGTCACTGAGAGTAAGTTGGACTGCCAAGACGACGGGGTTGGGGAGATCACACCAATGGGCGGGTCCCCACCGAGATGTGGTGTGGAAGTGGCGCACAAAACGGACTGCTAACCCGGCTTGGCAGAGTTCTACGTCGACGGCAAGAAATTGCCGTTGATCAAATGGGATGTCGGTGAGTCCTACGCGGGTAACCTACCCATCACGGACAAGAAGAATGAGACGAGCGAGCTTTTCTTCTGGTTCTTCCCCACTGCGACAAAGGAGTTTGTGGAGAAGAAGGAGATTGTCATTTGGCTCAACGGTGGTGTAAGTACAATACAAGCGCAACATTCGAAGCTGCCAATCCCTGGGCCCATGCGCTAATATTGTGTTGTAGCCTGGATGCTCCTCGCTTCTCGGATTCCTCGAGGAGAACGGCCCCATTGCTTGGGGTGAGGGTATGGAGCACCCTCTCCGCAACCCGTTCAGTTTCCACCTGCTGTCCAACGTTGTCTGGCTGGAGCAGCCTGTCGGCGTCGGCTTCACCAAAGGCAATGAGACCATCCACAACGAGGATGACATTGCCAAGCAGTTCATCGGCTTCTGGAAGAACTTCATCAAGACGTTCGGTATGGAGGACTGGAAGGTCTACATCGCTGGCGAGTCGTACGCCGGCATGTACGGCCCCTACCTCGCCAAGCACATGCTCGACCAAAAGGACAAGAAGTACTATGACCTGCAAGGCCTTCTCGTCTACGACGGCATCTCCTTCGGCGACGCGCTTCAGTTCAACCCTGTTGCCTTCCCCTACCTGGACCAGCACTACAACCTGATGCCCGTTGACCTTCCCACCTTTGAAAAGTTCCGCAGCCTCGACAAGTCGTGCGGCTTCGAGGACTTCCGCAACGAGTACTTTGTGTACCCGCCCAAGGGACAGATCCCGGAAGAGCTACCTCATACTAAGATGTTCAAGAATGGCAGCTTCGTCAATCCCGCTTGCGACAGTATCCATGGGGATATTTCTGACGCGGCATCAAAGGTGAATCCTTGCTTCAACGTCTACAACGTAGTTGACCGCTGCCCGGCGCGCAGTGACCCGCTTTCGGGCAAGGACTCGTACTTTAACCGCCGTGATGTGCAGACGGCTATTCATGTTCACCCGCACAAGACGTGGCGACAGTGCCAGCGTGTCTTCCCCGCCGGCTCAGGCGGTGATCATTCGGTGCCTGCCGGCGTGTACGCTCTTCCCCAGGTCATTGACGCTACCAAGAACGTCATCATTGCCGAGGGCACGAGCGATTATCTCCTGTCGCTCAACGGCATCCTGCTGGGCATCCAGAACATGACCTGGGGCGGCAAGCTTGGTTTCCAAGAGGCGCCCAGCGCTCCGTTCTACGTACCTGCTTACGGCTGGGATCCTGAGAAGCAGTACGACGACGACTATGACCCCAACTTTTACGGCCACGAGCTCCCGGCCGGCTATGGTGTCATGGGAACGACGCACAGCGAGCGTGGTCTCGACTTTGTCGTCTCGCAGCTCGCCGGACACGAAGGACCCGAGTACACCCCCGCCGCCTCGTTCCGCATCCTCGAGAAGCTGCTCGGCCACATCGACAGCCTGAGCCAGGTGTCTCCCTTTACCCTACCCCAGATTAGCAACATTGCGCAGCAGAAGACTGAACTGGGCAACGGCACCGTCAAGATTCCCTGCACGGCCCGGTCTTGCTAAGTGCTGTCGGCTGGTATGCGTTGATGAGTATATTGAGATGAAGCTATAAAATAGAGCTATATGAATAGTATTATTTTTGTCTCTAACAGTGATTGCAGCTGCTGTCGTATCCCTGGATTACCGTGCTTTATATCTGGTCAACTGACATGCAAGAAGCTTTGTGTCTGTGAGGAGGGTTAGGAGTGTAACAATTCCACATTGGCGCGGCAATGCAAATTAGCCAATTGCACATGGAGCAGAGGCAGTGCCGATCGAGAACGTGAAGGATTCGACAGCGGCCAGCCACGGACGGTTCGCTTTCCAGAAAGATGCCGGCTTTGGCCAGACTAGGGCTGGGTGGTGGTGTGGGAGGATCTTTTGGTGTGCAGCATGCAGCCGAAACGGGTGCACACCTGACAGACGGGCGGGAACCTCGTGTCGCAGTCATATGCTCCAGCCGACCAGCCACCCTACCGTTTTCTCGCAAGGGCGGGACCACACTGAGGATAGGTCGTTACATGTTGAGCATCTCGTGTTTTTAAGTTTGTCGTCTTTTACCTTTTGCAGTTTTTAGAGGTACTTTTTTTCAATTTTAACTTTTATTTTTTTTTGCTCGCATGTCTCGGGCCACGTTGGCAGACTCCCCTCTCCTGCAGGGAGGCTGGAGGCAATGGTGACGTGCGAGCGCAGCTGCATGCCGGGCCGCGGCGTTTGATTAAAGCACTCCGAATTTGAGGGTTAATCGATGGAATTGTAAGTGGTAAGGGCGGAGGTGACGAGCCGCAAGGGAGCTGTGGACGGGAAGAGGATACCAATACGCCATGACGGCTGGCAGGTCAGATGCGGAAGTGGCTTAATTTGTCGGGACGGAGAGAATAAGAAATGTGCATAACATTGTGGCATATACATGTACAACATGCATGCGCCGGCAGAGCAGCGCAGGAAGGGGGGGGGGGGGTTCAATCAATACTACGTAGATGATGATTTGATATTATGCTGGTGATGATGGTTGCCAGCTTGCGCTGGCTGGGATCAAAACAAGGCGATGACGGTGGAGTCTGGCCAGGCGAATAAAAGTACCTCGTGGGTGTGCTGCTGGTAGAAAAAGTACCTCGAGGATGGGACCAGGCAAGCTGGCCAAACCCGCTGAGAGTACTGAAACCACTGTAACTTTTTTTTTTCCCTGGTTGACCTGCCTGGCCCTGGGGCCCCATCTGCCACCGCCCAAATCCAAGGATGGCCCCCCCATTGTTTACCTTTCCCCCCACTAGCGTGCCCCGTTGGTTACTGCGGCATCCAGCGCCTCGACCTCCAGATCCAGGCCAAGCACAAGCTGTGGCTCGCAAGCTTTCGTCGCATCGCTGCATCACCTGGCGTTCGGACGCTGCGGGCTGTCATCTCTTTTTCGCTTCTTCCTCCCTGCCGCCCTCCTCTTCCTTCTTCACCTATTATTCCCGCGTTATCTTTTTTTGTACATATTTCGGCCGGGTTAAATTCTATATTCTTGATCCAATCTCCAGTCTCTTGCCCATTCGAACCTTATTACTTATACGCATACATACCGTAGCTGCAGACAGCTTCCGTTTGTACACAGCTGCAACCACGGGCCCTCGACTCTCGACCCTCGACCCTCGACTCTGGGGTTGGACCACCCGACACCGTCCTTATTGCGGCCCGAGGCTCCTTTTGCAAACATACTCAAAGAGAAATAGGAAACAGACCCTTCTTTGGTTGGCTTCCCTTCTTTGAATTTCCGTCTTTGACACGGCAACAAAGAGACCCCTCGGGCACCACGACCCTTCCCTGGCCATGTTCAGGTAGCACAGCGTGTCATTCTTTGCTCGCGGGATACACAAGCATGCGGCTTTCTCCTCTCTCAAGTATGATATTTGTTCTGCACCGCTTACAATTTGACGTCGCTTCGGAGACTAGGTGCATTGTTTACACAATCTCTCCCGCCAGCATGCTAACACCAGAGCTTCGTTCAGGGAACAATGTCGTCTGAATCGTCCCCGAGCGAAATCGAGCGGCCTCCCCCCACGACGCCGCGCAAACCTCGCAATCGCATAGCGCCCGAGACTCCCCAATCCAAGATCAGAGCCAGCCCTGGAGATGCGCCCCATTCTGCTCCTGCCGCCGCCCAAGGAGGCGGCAGGCGCAACGACAGCAAGAAGAACGAGGCCACGCTCCTGTCAGACTTCTTCCACGGAAGGCAGACGGCGGCCCGCGTCGCCGCCGATCGAAAACGACGCCAGAGCATCGACGCCGTCAAGGCCGAGATGCGCGCCAACATGCGCCACGAGATGAAACAGAACTCGGTCCGCAAGCTGCAGCAGCCCGGCGGTGTGCGGGAGCGCGTGCAGTTGTGGCAGCGCAATCACGGCGAGACCATGGCCAGCTGCAATCCACATTATGCAGCCACCGAGCCCGACGATGTGGCCTTTGACGGTGACGACTTGGAGAGCGTCACCGAGGAGGACCGCATGCGAATAAAGCTGCGCCTGAAACTGAATCCACCTCTGCAGAAATTCGTGCCCAACACGCCTAAGCAAGACGACGACCCCGGTTCTTCAGTAAGAGAAGACGGCACGGAGGACGGCAGCTCACTTTCGCCGCCTAAAAAGCGTGTAGTGAGCGATTCAAACTGGATGCGCCAAAAGTCTAAAAAACCAACCTCCCGCAAGGTGTCGCCCACATCTTCCAAGGAATCGAGCCCCAAAAAGTCCAAACCCTTTGTTCTGCATCCTGCACCTAATCCGCCAGTGTCTAGCAAGATCAAAGCTTGGGCCGCCAAAATTGAAGTGCCAGACGAATACGAATCTGGCTCCCAAGTTGGCAGCGCTGCTAGCCGCTCGACTGCGCGCTTAAAACCGAAATACAAACAGTACGGCGACGGCGGAATCCGTGTAACCGGCTCAAATGATTCCTCCGTGGTTCGAGACGATGGTATTCGCGTTCGTCCCACGACGACTGGCTCCGAAGTTTCGTTCCCTGGCCAAACTTACCGCCCCCCAGCAAGGCGGCGGAGCAAGAGCATCGCAGGTTCGTCACGCTCAGCACTGAGCGTCGAGCCAAGCGATGTATCTGCACCATCTTCAGACGGCACCAGAAAGCCTGTCCGCCGGCGTAGTAAGAGCATGTCAGCGGAAGGGAAGGAGTACAGCTCCTACTCGCCAGCTAAGGCGAAATTTAAGCGGCAAGAGGCTGCTAAAGAGTCGAACAAAACAACGGGTGCCAAATCATATCTGTCGACGACAACAGCAGAGACAGATACATCGTCCCGTCTCGGCGATGACGTGTCTAATCTTAGCAGCTCGCTGCGACCCGAATCCGACCTTGATTCGCGACTCACCTCCAAAACTCTTGCCGATATTCCAGGCGACATTCCGTTCGGTCACTCCGCCTTTAGTGAGCTGGATCTCACTGGCAAGTACCGTCCGAAGAAGCTCAGCGTTGATCGTAAAACTAGCTTCAAAGGAATGCCCCATGTCTTCAAAAAGGTTGTAGAAGAAGGTAGGAGGCTCATGAAGGAATCGAATGAGCCTCCTCGTCCGCAGGCTCCAAACAAGCCCCCAAGCATTGAAAAGTGGCTGAATACTACCATTGATCCATTTGTCGAACCCGCCAAAGACGTACCGGCGCCAGCCATCAAGAAGCAGACTTCAAACGATGGGTCCGTGGCAACCAAGAAAATTGTCGACTCCAAGACCTCCCTGTCCTCATTGCCCCAGGAGACTCCGCCTAAATCATCAGCGCCGCCTGCGTCCGGAGACTCAGACAACATCGCCAAAGATGCCTCCAAGGATAAGAAAACCGAGTCTCCCCAAAGACGCCGCGCTCAGACAATGGGAACGCAGAAACGCTCTCCAAAGAAAGATGAGCCATCTGAGCCATCTGAACTATCGACCGCCATTACGGACGAAACGGCAACAGAAGTCATTGCAGAAACAGCCTCAAAAGAGAAGAGGGAGTCTAAAACACAATCCAAAGAGGCTGAGAAGAAAGTCACCAGCCCTACCGAGCTTAAGAGAACGCGAGCAAAGCGTGCCATGTCTTCACCCCTCAAAAGTGGCAAGAAAGACTTACTTGGCATGTTCAAGAATGCCTTTTCAGGAGAGTCTGCACCATTTTCTGGCCCTGGAAAGACATTCAAAGCAGAGGAACCGAAACGACACGAGCTGTATGATCAGGAATACAGCGACGATTACACCGATGGTTCGGCGCTCTCTAGCAGATACACCGAGTCGCAGCTCACTGAATCTGAGCTCACTGAATCACAATATACGGACTCACAGTTTACCGAGTCACAGCTTACAGACTCTACTGTCAGCGGTCATAATGCTAGCCATCAGAAAATGGCTGCGCCTCGACTCCCTCCTCCTACCAAGGGCAAACATGAGCTATCGACCATATTGTCTGATGACGGATCTAGTGCTGTGAGCTCGGCACTCACCGGCTCCGATACAACGTCTCGCGTAACCCAGTCTACTCGCACCGAGTCAAGTATTGCGTCCAAGTCTAGCCAGGCATCACTAAAAAAACAAGATGGCCTGGCCAAGAGGCGCATTACTAGCCACTCGGATCTCATGTCGGTCCTATCCCTTCCTGACCAAGCTGCCGTTCCACAAGGCATGAAGAATCGGTCTCGCCCTAGTCTGCGCCGAAAGCAGGGCATCCCCGCCGGGTTTTCTGAATACGAACTTTTGCAGGAATTCGAAGACGATGAAAACCTCTACAACCGCGAGCTCAAAACATTGGTTGACGGTGTCATTCCTGTCCTTTTGGGCGACGTTGTTAATAGCAGCGACGCCACAACACTCTTTTCCACCGGCGGTGGCAGCCAGGCTGACGCAATTTCCAAAGCCGTCGTTGGCATGGGTGTCGCATTGGAGAAGCTGAAGAACGCCCACAAGAAGGCACCTCACCAAGATGTTCGCCGCTTGGCTCACTGGGCACACGGCGTAGTGCCCATGTACAACAGCTACCTCAGCGCGTGGAGACTGGGCTTCCAAGACCTAGTAGTGAATCTTGCGCCGGCAGCTGGCCAGCCAGAAGATGAGGATTCGCTGCTAGATGCACTTCCGAGGAACGAGCATGGAGACGTCATCAATGCCGACGGAGAACGCGTGGCCGTTGGGTATTTGCTGAAACGACCATTGGTCCGTATCAAACACATGACAAAGCTCATCAAATGCATTGATAGCATGGTTGCCAGCCAAGACACAAACCAGCTCCTGCGCGACTTTGAGAACCTGCAGGAGAAGTCTCGTCGCCGCCACCGTGAAGAGACAGCGCGCATTGAAGACGAAGATGCAATCAATACGGACACTACAAGATGTCGAGACATCCGAACCCTGGGCGCTGTCACGCCTCCCGTCATCAACCCCAATCTGCAGGTCAACGCCAAGGATACATTTTCTTTGTCCTTTGTTCACTCCAATGGCCAACGCTTGGAGTGCCAAGTCGAACTTGTCTATCGTGACAACCCGCTTCAGCCAAACCAGGCGGGCGACCTGCTCATCCGCGAATCTGGAGACGGAAAAGAAGCCAAAAAGTCATATCTTCTTTTCCCGCCAATTCAGATGCACCTTTGCTCGGCTCGAACTGGGGAGGGCAATTTTGACATGGTCATTATGCTTCGAGATGCTTACAAGAATCGCACATGGCACGAGTTGCTCTACTTGACTGCCGATGACGAGGATCAGATTCTTGACTGGCTAGATCTACTCCCTCTGAACCCGGTTCCTCCTCGAGAGCCAGAGCCTAGCGTTGTCGGCGATGATGAGCCCGATGTTTCTCACGATATACCCGTCGGTGTGTCTAGACCGATTACTCCACGCGGTTCGGGGGTCCCCAAGGCTGCTATTTTGGCAGTCAGACCGCGATCACCTCTTATCAAGCCAACCGAGAGGCCGTCGACCCCTCCGAAACAAAGAATTGATGCTCACCGCAACGAAGCTACGCCTCTCCCGCTGCCTGAAACTTGTCAGGATAAGACTGCCACTCCTCCAACATACAATGTCCTAAACTGGGACGACGGTACCTATCAAGAAGAGGACAGCTTGCTTCCTCAACCACTGAAGATCAAGAAGTCGTCTCCTCCTAAGAAACTTTCCTCGGAGACGCCGCGAGAAGATGATCCTCCTCCGCCTCCCGCCCACCGAACTCTTCCGCCCACGCCAGACCAGCATCCAAAGGATCCCAATCTGCTTGTGCCGCCCGAGAAGTCTGACCGAATCAGGCGACGTAGGTCATCGCCGCTCAAACATGAGTACCTGCCTTCCGACGCGTCCTCCGGCGGATCGAGCAGCCCCAGCCCTGAACAATCTGATGAAGATTCTTCAGACGATGACGATGATCTGGATAGTATGGATATCCCAGAGACCGAGCTCGGCATTAGCATCCCCAAAGAGGCACAGCGATCACCGCCCGTTACCAACATTGAGAGCGTGCTCTCTCAGTCCGATTGTAGCGTCACGCCATCTAACTCAGCCTCGCAAGCTTGCGGAGTTTACCCGCCACGAAGCACAATGGTGCAGCAAGAAAATACTACACGCTACATGGCATCGCTCTCACGGTGGTCTGATAGAGGAGTGTGGAAGGACCTCAGCCAACATCCTTGTGCTATTATTGTTTCTGCTGGCCTGGTGGAAGCCTATGCTTTCCGTCCTGGCAGTGGCCAAAAGTCGGTCAAACTAGACGAGCAGCCACTGATTGCACTAGACCTTACGCCGCTCGTCCTCATCAGACAAAGTACGGCTGTGGATTTGGAAGTCAGGTCGTCGGTTCAAATGCATTCTCTTCTGTATGAGACCTATAACGGCGGCAACTTCCGCTTCCGCTGCCATAGCGCCCCCGAATGCTTTGCGCTGTACATGGCAGTCCACCAAGCGCGTCTCAGCAATCAAAAATTCATCCAACTGGAGAATGAGGCACGCTTCAGATCCTTTGGAGAGCGGCGAGAGGCCGAAGCTGATGAACGCGCTGGCAGACGTCGCAGCTGGTTTGGCCGCAAGAATAGCTATCGCAGCGCGCCACGAGGTGCAGCCCGCTCCCAGGACGGCGAGAGCGCTGCGCACTCATCAACACCATCTGCCACCAGCTTCCTCAAACGTCTCACACAATCAGGCAATACTGCTTTTAACCTTGAGCACTCGTCAATCGACAGGCAGAGCCGCGGCGGTAGCGGCCAGAATAGCCTGTACACATCTGGCTCTTCTTCAGCGAGTGGTGGTGCTTCGCCCCGCTCACCATCCGTTAGCACTGGCAACGCAACTGGACAGCGCGGCCCCATGGATGCTGAAAACATTCGAGTTCGACTTCACCTCCTCGTCTCGTCAACGAAATGGGAGGACTGCGGCAACTGCGTCCTCAAAATCCGCACACCTCCTCCGGGTTGGCACCAAGCTCTCCTCGCCGACCACGGACTCGAAAAGCGTATCACTGTGCTATCCCTACCGAAGAAGGAAGATGAAGAACCCAAGGTACTCCTCGATGCAGTTTTGGGAAGTGGCTGCTTCTCTGCCATGGGTAGCCGCGGCATTGTCTGCGGCATCTGGGAAGAAGTCAAGTCCGCCGACGGCGTTGTCGGTATGGTCCCTGCAAAGAGCAACCCCGGTGGCAAGATTAAGAAGTGGTGCTTCCAGCTCGGCACCGCCGCCGAAGCCAATTGGGTACTGCGAATGGTACACCAAGAAGTCTTGCGTGCATAATAGGCGCGGAAGCGCATTTGTTTTATTATGTCGTTGGTGGTTCCTCGACATTTTGTCTTTTTTTCGTCCTTTTCCCTGCGCTATGATATCCCACACATAGTTTTACCTGTTTTTATTACTGCTTTTATTTCTTCTAGTTTCAAAGCGAGGACGATGTACTTGGGTTGATGTCGAATGTTTGCTCTACATATAGATGTGGGTTGTTAGGCAGACGCCATGGCGTCTTGATTTTTAGCGTGTATAGATGTAATGTGGGAAGGGAGGAGGTACCGTCTCTGTATATCTTAGACGTGGCAGGACTTTATTACGAAGCTGATGATATACTGCGAGGGGATGGGTTGTTAAAATTAGAAGTTGAAGTCTTTTCAAATCTTGTCTTTGTATGCTGTGACGTAGATAACCTGCCCTTCAAAGAACGCAGGATGAAAATAAATAACGTTACTTACATGCTATTATAGATTGTTACTTCTTACAATCCTTAGGCCAAGTTGGGAGTTTATAATTATGGCTGTCGCTGTCCTCCTACCTCGTGGAGCGGCAACCGGCGATGCCCCGCCCCCACCAAAGACCTCACACCTCACCATCAACAACTTTTACTCACTCTCCCCCAAGCTCACCAGCTTCCCCTCCCTAACCGCTAATCTAGACTGGTTCAAAACATATCAACGCCGAAGGAAGCAAAAATCCAAGTCTCTCCACCTCTCCACCTCTCCACCTCTCGCCTGAGTCCTGAACATAAAACAATGGCTCCTCTGCCGCTCGAGCTGGCCGTCTTCTCCGCCGACGACGCCCTCGCGGCGCAGTCCCTCGGCGCCGCGCGCGTCGAGCTCAACGCGCCGGGAAGCTACCCCGCCGGCGGCCTCACACCGCCCGTCGCCGCGCTGGCCGCGCTCTCGCCGCAGCTGCGCATCCCCGTCCGGGTCATGATTCGGCCCCGCGGGCCTCCTCCTCCTCCTCCTCCACCACCCGATGGTGACTCGCCCGACTTCCTCTACACGCCCGCGGAGCTGGACCTCATGCGGGCCGCCATCGCCGACATCAAGGCCTCGGGCGCGATCAACGTCGCCCGCGGGGACGGCTTCGTGTTTGGCATCTTGAAACGAAGCGAGAGCAGCGAGAAGCTGACGATTGACGCCGAGACGTGCCGGGAGCTGGTGGCGCTGGCGCGGCCGGTGCCGTGCGTGTTTCACCGCGCGTTTGACGTGGTTGCGGGCAGCGACGAGGCGCTGGACGCGCTGATCGAGTGTGGGTTTGAGGGTTTGTTGACGGCCGGAGGGGACGCGGGCAAGTACATTGACAATCTGGCGCGGCTGGAGCGGATCTGCGAGCGTGCGGCGGGACGGATTCAGGTGGTGGCGGGTGGTGGTGTGAGGCATCACAACGTGGCGGGACCGGCGGCGGCGCTGGCCAAGCATGGCGAGGGACGGGTCTGGGTGCACTCGGCGGCGTTGAAGGAGGATGGCTCCGGGGTGGATGAGGGTGAGGTGCGTCGTTTGTTGGAGGAGTTGGCCAAGTAAATGTCAAAAGCTCACGTAGATAAACTGACAGGTACAAAAGTACATATGTGGATTCACCTAGATGAGATATTATCGTATTAAGAATACCAAACAATCTATTTCTTCAAAACCATGTACGCCTCCTCAACCCCTACTTGTACATAAAAGTATGCTTTTCGTGAAATCTATATACAGTTTTTGAGTGGAATCTCGGCTGACAAGCACCAAAAACCACATTCTCTTTATTTATATCATAGACTCGCGTCTATGCCTTGGTGGAAGTACGGACGATACAGGCAGCAGGGCTGGTCGGGAGGCCAGTGTTGCCATCAGGCTTGGTGGTAGTGCTGGAACCGCCGGGGACGGTGGATGAGCCACCGGGGCGGGGAGGAGTGCCGGGCTCGTTGCGGGCAAGACCCAGGCAGGTGGCAATCTTGTAGAAGATGTCGACGTTGCCGTAGGTGCCGCCAAAGATGTCCTGACAAGGGCCCCAAGCGTAAACGGGAACGTCAGTCAGCGAGTGGACGCCGACAGCCTCGTCGGTGGCAAGGGTGCCGTTGATGACGAAGCCGTTCTGGGCGTCGGTAGGGTTCACGTAGTACTCATCGCCAATCTTGACGGTGGGGTTACGGGGACCCTTCTTGTGGACGGTGTAATCCTCACGAACATCGGGGTGGGCGGCGACACCACCGGCAATGGCGTAACGGGGTTCCCAGTTGGTGGGGAAGTTGGCACCGGTGCCGTATGTGATGCCGTCGGCCTTGTGGTACTGAGAGAGGCCAGACTTCTCGTAGGTGCCAATGGCACGGCGCTTTCCACGCTCATCCTTCTGGTCCTTCAGGTACTTGGTATCGGCAGAACCGTAAACACTAGACTGGGTTAGCATTTGATAACCCACGAGCGGGGCGGGTCAACTAACTCAAAGCCGTGACCGTGGTCAGCGGAAACGAGAACAAGAGTCTCGTCA
This sequence comes from Aphanocladium album, assembly GCA_029218145.1. Lineage (NCBI taxonomy): Eukaryota > Fungi > Ascomycota > Sordariomycetes > Hypocreales > Aphanocladium > Aphanocladium album. The sequence continues at coordinate 82,676 of JARDXD010001657.1, read as the reverse complement.
CGGATACCGAGCTCCTCGAGCTTCTTGATGGTGGCAGCAATAGCTTCATCCATCTCCAGGAGCTCACCCAGGGCACGGTCGTAGTCAAGAGTGTGCATCTGCTTATCGATGGAGGCACCCTCAGACATGAGGAAGAAGCCCTTCTCCTTGCCACGGTTGGCAAGAATATCGACAGCCTTGAGAGTCATTTCCTTGAGACCGGGAATATCGGTGGCGGAACTGTTCTTGCCAGAGGGGTCGTTGGAAAGGCCCTTGAGGTTGTCCTTGTACACGTTACGGTCCAGCCAGACAGGCAGGGTGCTCTTGGAGAAGACACCAAGGGCACGCTTGCTGTTGTCGGCAGTCTGGAGAGCAGTGTTGTTCAGGCTGATGGAGTAACCCTTCTTGGCGAACTCCTGGTAATAGTCCTTACCCTTGTAGGAGCCCTTGCCAGGGAGGAACTGCTCAGCACCGCCGCCGAAGAAAACATCGGGACCATCCTGAGCGGTCCAAGTCCAGTTGGTGACACCGTTGAGAGCCTGGTCAATAAGCGCGCCATACTCAGCACGCTTGCGGGTGTGGCCAGTGAGCGCAATGGGAGTAGCATCGGCAAGGAAAGCGGTAGAGACGGCACCCCAAGCACCGCCCTGAGAACGTTAGCGTCTGGAATCATGTGTAGCAGTGGCATGCGACTTACGATAGTGCGCTTGAAGATTTCGACAATGGTCTCAACTTTGGGGTCGTCAAAAGCATCGGGAGAAGAGTCGACGTGAACACTGAAGTTCGTTAGATATACAGCGCCGTGGTACAGAGCAGTTGACTTACCCCATGGCGTTGACAGTGCTCTTGTGACCACTGTAGAGAGCAGAAGCAGAGTTGGCAGAGTCGGTGATGTAGGAATCGAGGGAGTGAGTCATCTGGTGACCAAGAACGGGGAACTCGTCCATCTTGAGAACGGACTGGTACTTTCCGTTGATGCTCTGGTGTCCCAGCAGACGGGCGGCGGTGATCTGGCGTCGCTGTTAGCTATGTGCCGGTGCACACTCAGGCTGTTACTTACCATGTTGGTAGTCATGCCATCACCGATGAAGAAGATGACGTTCTTGGCCTTGCGCTCCTTAGGAGTGTCGCGAACAGTCCAGTGGGCAGTGGTCTTGGTGCCGTTGTAGTACTCGAGGGTGACGGTATACTTGCCAGGCTGGTAGAGCGCGATGGTGCGGTAGGCCTTGGCGGCGACGTTGACGACCGAGGGAGTCTTGGCGTCCTCAGCGTAGAGATCCTCGAACCACTTGAACTGCCACTTCTCGAGCTGGGGCTCAGAAATCTTGAAGGCCGAGGCGAAGTCCTCGGACTTGCCACCATCCTTGACGATGGTGACCTTGAAGTTCTCGTCGGGCTTGCCGCCGTGTGCAGCTTCGGAGCCATTGACGGGCGCGTGGACTTCGACACGGAGGTCGAAGAGCTGGCCAGGCAAGAAGTCGCTCTGGTCGGGAGGCAGAATGCAGCCGAGATCAGGGCAGCCTCCAAGACGCTGGTAGGTCTGGGCGGAGACCTGGGTGACGGCAGCAGCCGCGACGAGGGCGGCGGCCGTGTTGAGTTTCGCGAGCATGGTGAAAAAAGCCTCAATTGAAGATGAAAAGAGACAAGAATTGACTTCCTCGAGTCAAGACTGGGACAAAAGGTGACACAGCTCGAGCAACAAGAGCTGCGAGGGGAAGAGGATGCGGCGCAGTTTATATGCTCAGCAGGGCTGCTGCCTCGTCGATTATGGGTAACTTTTCTCTCATGCTGCTGGGACGGATGTTGTACGGAGCTAATGAACATGCGAGCTAAAAGAAACGCTAGCTAGGAACAGTTCAGCCATCGAAATTCGGATATTCGAGGCTCGACGCAGCAAGGATCAGCACGTTGACAGGCGCGAGGCGTGGAAGCACCTTGGCCGGTGGATGCTTTCTCGAACGGCTGCATGCTCCGATAGGTACATGGTGTGGAGTGAGAGTCAATTTTTCTTGTAATTTCCTACTCGTGATCCCCGCATGGACTGATTCTGTTGCGTGCTTCTAGGCCACGGGAAACGAGGCGATTCTGGGTTGCTAAAGCTGCAAGGATATGCAAGGCAACTCAGCTCTCCAGCCCTTTCACCATCGAGGAAGCCAGCCACGTGCGTGCGCCACGACCCATTTAGCCGTCAATACTACTACGTAGAGCGACCTGGAATATCTGGGGGAGTGGAGATGAAATGAGCGAGTCGGTTGCCAGCATTGGAGCTGGATGATGATGTCGACGCATTGGGAAGTTGAACAGGCAGGTGGGCTTGATGGCTTTGAAGGCTGCCGAAAGCTCCAGATGGACCAGCCTGCTAGTTACAGGGCATTTTCAGGGCAGCTCAACCTTTCAACAGGCTGATTGCAGGGCCTTTTTAGCGGAGTCTTCGCTATAAGGTTACTGTACGCCTGCATTAGCGGCCCCCACAGCGACCCTTGGCACTGATGCGATCCACGCCTCGTGCACCGAAGCAGAAGCCTCATTGGCGCGGCGACGAGCTGATGGGACTGGTGTTCCTGATAACATGCTGAGATGTTATTTTTCCGGGAGAGGGTGCAGTATTTAGCACAAGCAATTTGGAAATTGGACAGTTGGTTTCGCTGGACAATTTGACTCCAGCCGTTGCAACGGCCGGGATCCGAGGCACAAGCACCGAGACTCTTCTAAATGGAATCCGTACCTCTTATTAGCAGATATCGCGGTACTTTTACAGAAGGAGTCTGACAGTAATTGCATTCACAAGTGCGTAAAAGTTGCTCCCGGAGCTAGTCATGTCGTTGGCACGCCGTGCGGGAAAGCCGCGTGTTGGTAGCCTTGCGCTGAGCAGTGACATGATCAGTGCATTTGATGGCGTTCAATCCACTACCTGCGGGCCCTCTCTATTCGGTTGGTCTTCCATTTCGGCGACCGAGCTGTATTTGGCGTACGTTTTTATCGAATACCCGAATGTTCGTCAACAGACTTGTCTGGACAGCGGCGGGGTCTTCACATTCAGCCGCTTGAGGAGGCTGAACTGCGACGGAAGCCTGATGATCACACCAGCTTTCCGTCTAAAAAACAGTTGTGCTGCACAAGTGTAACTTTATCGAACGGCAACATTGCAACCCGGTTGTGGCGTCATCGGGCCATCAAGAGCCTGCTGCTTTATACAAGGGCAAAGATGCAACCACGGTCCGTACCGGCCAATGCAACGCCAGAAACGCGGAGGCGCCCAAAGTTCCAGACGGCGACTGGCCGGGCATCCGGGAAGTCGGTCCCGAACCCCAATAGTCGAGACATGCTGCACAGTGACGGTCATTGTTGTCAACGATGAACCTTGCCCCCCACGTGTTGGATGACGGAGATGATATGGGCCCGGAGACCGGACAACGGGCAAACTATTGAATGGGGCAGTCTACCTCATTCTGATAGAAAATTTTTGTCTACGCTGGTGTAAGCCAGCTAGCCCTTTGATGTTTTCTTTTACAACATCCCCATGACAGTCCATCGCAATTTGCTGCTTCAATGCAAAATTGATTACTTGCTAATGACCTACGATCTAGATGCTGGACAAACTATAGAAAATGTAATTTTTTCCGGTAGTTTACTGCAGTCTTCCTTGAAAGCTGGATTGATTTGTACTCTTCCTCCTGTGACGTAAAGCTATAGCGTGCCTCACCTCAACTGCGACTATGTGAAAGTCCCACCCTTGTATTTCGCAAGTCTACAAGTCTTTTTAGATTATAATATCAATAGCTACTGTAGACGCTATGTTGTCCTGCATTCCAGAACATATACCCGACGTACACGTGAGGACCTGCCTTTCAGATATCGGCCCGTCCAGCATGCCCCACGTCAACGGACCAAAGTCTCAGCGTATCTCCTCTTATTCGTCTCTTAGAGCAACAAGAAATGACAAAAAATGTGGTGTGGTTTTCTTTAAATTATTGTGATTCAGGTCTGCTTGTTTGCATTGCCGAATTAGGTGCAGGTTGCTATCCAGACGTAATCAAGGGTGGAATGGATAGTTTGCGCAAGGCACTTGAGGCACAATAGGCGTTAGTCCTGCAAGAGGATCCATAAAGGTGTAAGCAAATAAAGAATGGCGCATGCAACCTGCGAAATCTGGGGACAATTACACGCCATCCTGTTCAATGCTTGATTCGTATAGGGTAGGCTGTCCATTACACCCGTACCGCAACACGTTACCGCTCATCATACTGGAACTTTTGTACCATGGTGTGGCTGAAACCTGGGCTACAGTAGGGACATCAGACCTGAAGGATTCAAGCTACTGCAGCCCAGGTTTCCTTGTTCGGCTTCGTCTAGTTCAGGCGCATCATACTGCCTCTTGTTGATTGGTGGAGCTCTTGCATGGTATGAATAAGCGATGCATTTCACCCTACAAGCTGACGTCTACGCCCAACGCAATCGTATGATTGGCAAACCTCGGTCAATTTTGTCCAAGCTGTCTGCCGACACCATCAACTCAGGCACCACGAACATCATGACTCTTTGCAGTGTTTGCGACTCAATTTCCTTCGCGGATCTTCCACCTTTTGCTCAAGACGAGCATGCCGTGTGTTTGACAGGAACAGAATACATCCACGCAGTTCGTAGGCACAGGGATTTCTCCCGTGACCCTGCCACATCCAGTGTCAGACATCATGCCAATGCCGAGCGCCTGCGAGAGGCAGCCTCGGCAGGATGTGAGCTCTGTGTGGGGATTCGAGACCAGCTGGACCTGTTGCAATGCGAAATGGATGCGCTCGATGAGCAATGGAAGAAACAATATCGGAATTGCTACCAACCTACCGTCGACATGTGGTTAGTGAGACGACCTGGCGGTGGTCAAGGATTTTGGGTCTTGAGCGAGTCCATCCAGAGCAAGGATGAGAAGGAACTTATTCCGATCAGTGCTTTCAATTTCTCTGTCCCAGAGGGTAAGAATTGAACTCTAAAGATGGTAATTAAGTGAAAAACCGGCAAGCTAATGTTGAAGGTGATGCTCTTGCCAACACACTCGAAACTCGTCCCCTCCTTGAAAGCCCTGAGCCGCACGGGCTGCAGCAGCTGCGCCAATGGAACACGAAATGCGAACAGCAGCATGAATGCTATCAGCCTTCAGGAGTTAATCCAAGGTATTTGATCGACGTAGGCTGTGGCGAATCTGATAACTGCCTCGAAATTGTTCAGCCGGACACGTTCGTGCCGGCAAAATACACGGCCCTCAGCTATTCATCGAGTGGTGATACCGACGGTACATGGAGACCGGAGACACAACCCAACGATGGAAGTATTTCCTTCAGAGACTTGCCCAAGCTGTTTCGAGACGCCATCTCAGTGACACGCACAGTTAGCGTCCAGTACATCTGGATTGATTCGTTCTGTGCATCCGACGGTTTTCAGGCATTAAGAAGAGACTCCGAGGAGTATGCCTCGGTGTACGAGAATGCGTATCTGACTATATCGGCCACCGGAGCCCAAACAGTGACAGACGGCTTACTGTTCGCCCGGCCACCGCGTGACACCATCCGCTTGCCTTATCATACGAGCGACCAGCCAGGCCCCGGATCGGTTCAAGCCTCTGTCTTGCCTCTTAAGAAGGAGATACTTCGGCGTCATGTCGATCTAATGACCGACGAGCCAATGTCAAAAAGTGTGTGGTCATTCCAGGAACGTGTGATTTCACGACGAATCGTCCACTTTGCCAGTGATCAAATGTACTTTGAATGCTTGAACCATTTTCGAGCCGAGGATGGTCTGTGTCAAGGCGAACGCTACCATACCACAATCGACAAGCTGCGCGGGGGTCCTGATTATTTCCGCGAGCAGACCGTCATGGGCAGGTGGTATCGGATGCTGTGCGACTACGGACGGCGCCAGGCGGTCTCGCCATCGGAAAAGTTTCTTGGTTTGGCCAACGTTGCCAGAGCATTCCAGCGTTTGCTTGACGACGAGTACGTCGCAGGTATCTGGCGAAAGTCTTTTATAGAAGGCTTGTGCTGGCATTCTCAAAAGTTCACACCATTGACCAGCACCGCTCCTCCGTCGTGGTCCTGGGCGTGTGTCGACGGAAGCGTCTCGGGTGGGTTCAGAGGAAATTCTGTTCGCTTGGAGGCGACGATTTCCGAAATTCAGGTTAACCTTGAAGATGAAGCCAATCCTTTTGGAAACGTGACGTCAGCCTCGATCTCGATGGAGGCTCCCATGATCGCGGTCAAATTGGTCGAGAGGGACCACGATGAAGGATGGCACCTGTTTGTGCGGACGGAGGAAGGGCATGAACGTGGTTTCAACCCTGGGCTCAATGTCATGGATCCTCTGTACTCGGTGTCGGCCGAAGCTATTCGAAACAGCACGCTCTTTGCGCTGGTGCTGGCAGAAACGAGAAGAGACAAATGTCTCACGAAAAGTTGCCGTGCGCCGATCACCCTGCATGGCCTTGTTGTCAGCCCAGTTAATGGCTCCGGGAACAAGGTGAGGCGTGTTGGATGCTTTAGGACATCTCCCGAAATATTTGGACCGGTCAATCCATCTGAATCTCGCAAATTTGTCATTGTAGTCTAGTTCTCTTAATGATCATGAAAGAAAACGGACAAGGGACGTCGAGGGCCAACTGCGAATAGCCGAGCTCTTTTAAAGGCGCCTGAGATAGTTTCTCTACGTATTTCCACGATCAATGAAAACTGTTGAAAATTCCATGGTACGCTTTTTCCGGATAGTAACATTATTTCCTCAATAACAACACTGCAGTGTTACACTTACCTGCGCCAGGACCAAAGTACGAGGCAATGTAAGTGTACTCTTCAAAGTCGTGCTGGTCTCCCCACTAGTAAGCTTGCTCAACCTCATCTATGCCTTGTAATGAACGCGAGAAAAATCCAGAAAAAAATGTCTGCAAATTCCAAGCCGATATATTATCCATATTCTAATGCATTTGTCAGTTGTGCTCGGGCGAAAGTAGAATGCCCTGAGTTAGCGCCAACTGTCAGCGTTCAGGTACCGCACCAAGCGCCCCACCCACTGACAATCGCCCGCGCGAGGCTGCCACGGCCAAGCGAAAATTCGAGATGGCCGTCATCTCCCAATCCCTGTCCAACGACACCAGCGCAATCTAAGCCCCCCAACCAACCATGACCTCTGCGGAAGGCAGTCATATGGAGGGTGTAGAAATGAACGGCGCCCGCACACTGTTCACGTCGACCGCTGTCGAGGGCGCCGTCGCCCGTCTGGGCCGTCTGGCGCTGCCGGGGCGTGCTGCCATCGATACACCCAACTATACTTCAGTCGCAAGCCGCGGTACCTTGCCTCATGTGACGCCAGATAACATGAGCAAGTATGTATCGCCAGGGCCCATGTATATCGCCCTGGAAGATTGTAAGTTTTCATTCCCTCCGACCGTGGTCGTGGTGAGCATGATGGCACGTGCTAACGATAGAGCGCAGTCGTTGAGAAAAAGCAACCCCCTATATACAAGTTTCCAGTGACGAGGGAGAACAGGCTGCATAGCTTCACCGGTCTGCCTTTGGAGAGCACTACGATACTGGCCGCTCGGCGCAGCCAAACCGTCACCACGCCCACGGGAAACACGGCCAAGTCCGTCACCCTGTTCACCTCCACTGGTTTCCGCAGCCTCACTGTTCCCGAGTACGTGGAGGCCACCAAGCAGTTAAAGCCAGATATTATCGTGCCCCTGGCCGATCTGCTGCACATTAGCACCGCACCGCCAACCAAGAAGCTCGTGCGCATGGTAGACAGGACGGAGGAGTGGCTGGACCAGTTTCTCGAAGGAACAGAGCCCGAGACGGACGGCGCGCGCTCGAGCTCCGTGTTTGCGCCGGTGCTGGCCGTTGAATACCCGTTCCAATGGAGCTACCTGGCACATCTCGCGGAAGAGGTTCGCGAGTCTCTCTCTGGCCTCGCTATATACGATACAAAACTCTTGGCGGACATCATACCAAACTACGCTCCGCTGCGAGAGCTGCCTCGACTATCTCTTGACCCGCCTAAGACGCCGCAAGATGTGCTGAAACAGATCGCGCTCGGCGTGGATGTCTGTGTCTTGCCATTTATCAACACTGTCTCTGATTCCGGCGTCGCCTTCACGTTCACATTCCCGGCACCTGATACCCTTTCCGCGCCGCTGCCTCTTGGTGTCGACATGTGGTCGGAAGAGCACGCGACCGCCTTGGAGCCGCTCAGCCACGGATGCCAGTGCTACACCTGCACAACGCATCATCGCGCTTATCTGCGCCACCTGCTGAATGCAAAGGAGATGCTGGGATGGAGTTTGCTGCAGATCCACAATCACCACATGATGGACCGATTCTTCCACGGAATTCGTGCATCACTGCAGAACGGCACTTTTGTGTCAGCGGTGCAGAAGTTTGCCACGATATATGAGACGGAATTCCCCATCGGGACTGGTGAGAGGCCGCGTGCGAGAGGGTACCATTTCAAGAGTGAGCACGGCCAAGAAAAGATTAACAAGTCGACGTGGATCGATCTTGATGCCGCGCTGGCGGCGCAGACCGAGACGGAAGCTTAGCGGAGCATGGATAGTGGAGTTTCGGTGAATTAAGCGATATTTGTGTCATAATGCATATATAGAAGGAAAAATAACAGAATCAGTTTCCATTGGCTAGAATTAAGAACAGTCTGTCGCTTTCAATTGCTGTGCTGGCTGGAGCAAATATAATTCTATATTGGCGTTGCGAGACCGCCTCCAGCATTGTTACCGATCAGCGAGGCGTTCTTGTGAGGCAGAATTCTGGAACTACAATACTACCTCTTATTCGAATACTTGTCCGGGAGACAGGCTTTTATTGCCGATGTTACTATTTTGCCGATAAACCTGAGTAGAATTCGGCAAGCTGAAGAAACACGCCATTCCCAAAAGAGGTATTTTGCAACATTTCGATGGGTGGCCCACCCGGATAGCGGCGCAGCCTCTGCCTGCCGATCCAACCACAGGGCTTCTTTGTGGTCAACGATGCCTCATGGGGCCCGTGTTGTCGCATAGTACGACGCTCGGGCTGAGAAAGGAAAACGATCGGGTCGCCGACGACGACAGAGAAGAAATTGAAATTGCTTTCTGAGTGATGTCTTTTTTGGCTTAAAAGGAGCCTGGTTCCCCGTCTTGTAGTTACACGATGCCTTTACATTAAATTCTACAGATATAAGACAGCTACGGTTCGCTTTTACACAACAAGTATAGCCTCTACGATCACCCACTCATTGTTCTTTCATCTTACCTTTGCTATCCCGCAATATCTGCCAAAATGTTTGGCCAGCCTCATCCCCGCACCCTGCACCTCTACTATCGCGACGGCCACCACCAGCTCGAGGTGTGCGACGAGGACAAGCAGACGGTGCTGTACCGCGTCTACCGCACATCCTCCAAGCCCCATCTCACCGTGTGCCGCGCGCCGGGGCCCAAGAACAATGAGGAGATGGTGGGCCAGGTGTCGTTCTACCACTTCAAGTCCGACGTGGACCTCAACGTGCCGGGAAACCCGCTGTCCATGAGCAAGGCCGGCTTCCTCTCGTCCGACTTTGAGGTGCGCGGGGACAGCATCGCCTAGAAGTGGGAGCGCGACGGCGCCCTGACGAGCAACATCAAGCTGACGGCGGCGGACGGGAGCTGCCTCGCCAGGTTCGACAATGCGTCGTGGTCGCGCAGCAAGCAGGGCACGCTGACCGTCATGGGCATTCCGCCGACGGAGATGTTTGACGCGCTGATTGTGACGGGCCTGGCCAAGATTGAGTACCAGCGCAGATCCGCTTCCACGCGCAACGGCTCGACGCTGAACGCGGCGACCGTGACCAGCCACTAGCGAAGGCAAGGACGCAGGAGTCTCGGGCTTCCGAAAGAGCAATGTTGCATTGGCAGGAGGAAAAGATGCCCAGACATGCATGCACGAGCATGCCTTTTGTGTTTTATAGCATCCGTGCTTGTTTGATAGACGAAGCCCCTGGTAGGTAGGCCGATTACGGTTAGAGACATAATACAACAAGATCAGGCGAAAAAGGAATTATGTATCCGTTGTCTTGGGTGTGTCCGCGCGCTGTGGCCCCCTGGTCTCGGCCGCAAGCGTGTCTCGGCGGAACGCCAGAATTAGAAACGGGAATGGCGCCAATGTGACAATGTCTGAGTAGCCCAGCGTGTTGCGGTGCGCCAGAGGGGTGATCCCGGTTTGGAGACGAGAGGAGTGAGTCAAGACAAACGGTTCGCGATAGATGTGAATCTTAGTGAAGAAACACCTTTTGACAGCGAACAAAAGTACCCGACAATGCAGTCAGAGGAACAATTATCCCGACAAACGAGGCTGAGCTGACGCGGACTCGTAAAAGGGAAGCCCCACCGTCCAGGCGAGATGCAGCCAACCGCACCAACCGTTCTCCCCACACAGCGCCGAGTCGAGCCCAGTCAAGCCCAGCCAAGGCGAGTCGGCTTGCAACCTCGCCCTTCGGGACCTAAATCGAGTAGGACCGAAGTCCATACCTTTTTCTTTCCTTCTTTCTGCATCGATTGTCGATTGCTGTTTTGCTCCCGTGCGTTGGCATTGCTACTGCATCAGTATCCATATCGAACTCGTCCTGCCCAGCACGCCATGGCGCACCATGATTGATGAGCACGACGATGAAAACAGACCACTAATGGCCACCCACGACCACGACCACGCCGAGGGGCGCGGGCGCCCCAACGATGACGACGGCCACAAGAACACCATGTCATCCACCACCGCAGCGCACGAGGACGGCTCCTCCAGCGTCACCTCTGCGCTCTACCACGTCGGCGAGGCGCCCAACGACGGGCCCACGCCTCGTTTTCTCCAGGACCAGCACCAGGAGCAGCGCAACGGCGATGCCTCCTCGTCCACCAGCCGCGGCCGCCGCAAGTGGCCCCAATGGGTGCCGTTTCCCGTCGAGCGCACATGCATGGCCGTCGCGGGCTGGACGCGGGGGCCGCCCAACGCCCAGCCGTACCGCATCAAGCCGCTGCTCCCCGCCGTCCAGGAATTTCCGCTGCGCGTCGTGGACAGGCTGCTGCCCGGCCGGCGGCGGCGCAAGTGGCTGCTCTTCCTCTACTTGTCCGTCTGGGTCGTCGCGTTTGCGCTCATCAAGCGGCAGGAGTCCATTGCGGGCGAGATCAAGGACTGGGGGCGACCGAAATCCATCGGGTGCGGCGCGGCGTACTTTTCGCGCAGCAACTCCTGCGGCCTAGACGGCAACGACTGCCGCCCGTTCAACGGCACCGCCCTGCCGTTTCGGTGCCCCGGCAACTGCGCCAGCTACCGCGTGCTGAACCCGCGCGCCGTCGGCGACCAGGAGGTCGTCTATCGGCCGCTGATTGTGGGCGGTCCCACGACGGACCTGGAGCCGGAATCGGCAACGTACCGCGGCGACTCGTACATCTGTGGTGCCGCCGTGCACGCGGGCATTGTATCAAACACAAACGGCGGCTGTGGTGTCGTGAAGCTTGTGGGACGCCAAAAGGACTTTATCTCGTCAGATCGCAACGACATCACCAGCGTTTCCTTTGATTCGTATTTTCCACAAGCGTTCCAGTTTGTGTCCGTCGACTGCCATTCCACCGACGCCCGCTTTTCCATCCTCGCGCTGTCGGTCGTCTTCAGCGCCGTCCTCGGCCTCTGCACCTCGTCTCCCGCCGCGTTTTACTTCCCGACCTTTGTCGGCGCCTTTTGGACCGTCGGCATGGCGACAGATACACCCTCCTTCAACACAATATCAGGGCTCTTCTCCAACATTCTCGGCAAGTTTGTGCCCGCCATGTTTGTCGGCTGGGTCATGTACGACAAGATGGGCGTCCGCCGCACCCTCAAGGGCCTCACGGCGGGGGTCGAGAAAATTGTCCTCTGGCTAGGCGCCTGCTGGGTCGGCGCCCTCGACAACTACACGCTCGACTTCATCCCCATCCAGCGCCTCAACGGCCACGACCTCGCCCAGCAGCCTGGCGCGCGCGCGGCCCTCGCCGTCATCGTCATCGTCCTCTTCTTTATCATCGTTTATCAGGCGTGGTGCTTCCGCCAGGAGGCGCGCTTCAACAAGTACATCAAAGTCTATGCCATCTTCGTGGCCGGCATCATCCTCTCCCTCATCCTGCCGGGCCTGAACCTGCGTATCCACCACTACGTCCTCGCGCTGCTGCTGCTCCCCGGCACCAGCATGCAGACGCGGCCCTCGCTGCTCTACCAGGGCCTGCTCGTTGGGCTCTTCATCAACGGCATCGCGCGCTGGGGCTTTGGCTCCTTCCTCGAGACCGACGACGCGCTGCAGGGCGACGCGCAGCTCGGCACGCTGCTGCCCAAGATTCACGCACCCGTCATTGACTGGTCCAACAGCACGGTCAATGCGCAGTCCACCATCACCTTCAAGTGGGAGCTCCCGCCGCTGGAAGACTACGACGGCATCAGCATCCTGGTCAACGACGTGGAGCGCTACCGCTCCTACTTTGACGACACAGAGACGCCCGCGACAGAGTACACCTGGACGCGCAACTCGAGCCTTGGCCTGCCAGAGTACTTTCGCTTCGGCTTCATGGTCGGTAGTGACGCGGGCGATTTCACAAAGGCAGGCGTCTGGAGCAAAGACGGCGAGTGGAAGGAAATGGCCGCAGGCCCTTCAAAATAAAACGAATATATACACAGGAGCATACATTATAGAGGGAGTATATTTTTCCCCCGGCATTTAGATGTATCTACAATGAGCACATAACGATACAGGACAGTCAAATTTAGGATATATACACCGAGAGGTGGCACAGTTTTAAGCATTTTATATTTTCTCTTATATTTTCGTTTTATTTTGTGTGTTTAAATGTGTTGCTACATTTCCTCACCATGACCTGGCTGTAGCATGTCGGCGAGCACATCCCAACGGGCCGCATTCTCACCACTGATTGCTCTTGCAACGCTTCTCAGCGCCGTGCAGATAAACCGCACGAGTCGCACAAAATCTGCCTTAATCTGCCGCAGAACGACGATGTAGCCATCGTTACCACCGCTCATGCTGTCATCGCCGTCTCCGTCGACGACTGCCATCCTTCCGTGCTTGGCCCGCGCGTATTCAAGCTGTATGCCCAGATCCAGCACCTCGAGCAGGGCATCTCGCAGCGGCTCGAGCTTGGCGCCGAGGCACAGCTGGTCAATCATGCGCTTGGTGCAGCGCGCGTGCGCAGCCATCATGCCGTCCACGTCCGGCGCGGCGCGGAGCTCCCGCCGCATGCGCGCCGTCTGCGGGATGAGCACCACCGTGGCGAGGTACGTCTGCAGCGTGTCGCAGAACCAGACGAGGCTGCTGCGTGCGGCGTAAAAGAGGTCGCGCGCCGCCATCTCTGCGTCGTCGGCCTCGCCCTCGGACCGCAGATCGTCAAGGAGCTTTGCTTTGTGGAGGGCGTACGCCGAGCGTTTCATCTGCAAGGCAAACGTGAAGATGGACTGGTAGTGCGCCGTGCTCTGCTCGTTTAGTATCATTTGCACCGGCCATTCCGCGCGATAGACGACTTGTATCAGTGGAAGGGCTGCGACGACAGAGTTGCGTGCCTCTGTGGCCGAGACTTGGTGGCTTTCGGCCGCGTCTACGTTGACAGATAACCTGCTTGCCTCCACGGTGCCAGCAAAGGCTTCCTGGGCCGACGTCGTCAGTGCGCGGCGGTTGTGCCAGTTTGCGTCTTTGGCGTCGAGTTTTGCAAACAGACGCTCGCAAAACGACGCGGCAGCCGCGCCGTCAGACATCAGGTAGACGCTGTGGAGGGCCTGCAGCGCCGCCTCGAAGCCGCATTCGTCAAAGATGGCTGTCTTCAGCGCTGATGATACGGCCGTATACTTGCGATCGATCCATTGCCCGAGCGCCATGTTGAAGAGGTCCGGAAAAGGTGCCGATTCGAAGCCAGGCGGGCAGATGGACTCGTAGGTGAGAATCTGTTCACGGTCGCCGCGCAAAGTGTCTTCAACCTTGAGGCGTCCCAGGAGGCGTAGGATGACAATGCTCTTACCAGTGGTGTAGATTTTGTCTGCCGCTGGGTGCACAAATTTGGGAGCGAGAAGCTGTCCGTCTTCTGTCCGGCGCAACTTGAACCTGTGCTGCCAGATGCCTCCCAACGGTACGTCCTTGGCGCCGTTGTAGATGAAGAAAGCCTCGTCACTCGGCAAGAGTCTGCCTTCCTCGACCCAGCTCCTAATCTCACGCAGGTACACGGTAAAACACTCGAGAAAGATGCGCGCCAAAAATTCATACAGAAGCTGGTTTCCAGTCAGCTGTGCCATACTAGACTCGTCGAATAAAAGCTCCAGGTATCGAAAGTTGTCGGACGTCGGATTTTGCTGCACTTTCAAGATCACACCCGACAACTTGAACAACGGCTCTAGGACAGGTGTGAGCTCTTCCTTGGCGGCGATGAGACTGACGACAACCTGCTCGGCAGGATTGGCGAGACGTTCCTGAATGCGTACGAGGTATCTGTCGAGGACACGCACGCGTTCTGTCACGCAGTCCTGTAAGGCCTGCAGCTGCGGCTCCTTTTCGCGCTGAGAGGCAAAACGTCGCAGAATGCTAATATATCCACCAGCTTCGGAAAATGCAATCAGAAGCGACTTGTGTGTCTGCCATGCAATGTTGGATACTTGAAAAGCAGGATCTGGCGCGCCGTTCGCATCAAATAATGTTGTGCGTAAGCCTTGGAGCATAAACAAGACCTCACGAAGGGCCTGCATTTCTGACAGACCTATTTTGTGAGCTCTTCCATTGGGATCCTGGGTAGGCTCCTCTTGCTTCCATTCCTGTTGTTTGATGACAGCCTTCAGTGCTTCGTTGTTTTCTGGGTGAATGATGAGGTCCTCTGCTGTTCGGCCTGGAGGAGCGTCGCCACCGAAATTGGAATTCGCATCGGACTCTTCTCCGGCTCCGCCCTCAAAGATTTCGTCTCCTGATTCATCGCTGTAATTTATCGAGTCCCAAATGTCCAAGTCTTGCGCCCATCCGTCTTCTCGGGCAATGTCCTCCCATCGGAGTTGGGGTCTGCCATCATCGTTTGCGTCAAGGCGAGCAATATTCCCTAGCCTCGTGTTATATGTAGGCTGATCTGAGAGTTCCAGAAGGAGGTGTAACGTCTCCGGATACCATTTGAACGGGTGTTCCGGCAACGAATCGAGACGCGCCTTGAGCTCATCGGCGAGGCTGTCTCTGTTATTAACACGGAACCGTTCTTGAAGTCCAATAAGAGACTTTTCAACTTCAAAATGGTTGGTCCTCAGAAATTTGTGCGTTTTGAACGCCCGAAGAGCTGCATCGCGCGTGCGAAGAAAGCCCTTGTCATTCTAGATGATGCTTAGCAGGTGAGGCTTGAAAGGATTGTCGGCACGTACGGCAGAAGGCCTTGTCTGGGTCAGCGCCGCAATGAGGTCGCCAGTGAGGCCTTCTATCTGTGCAGCAAAGGCCATGACGCGTTCAACAGCATTTTGGACATTGACAGTTAGCGAAATAGGGAGTTTGGCGATGTTGGACGTGAAGATAACGCGTAAAGCGCTTTGGCGGGGCAAGCAACAGGCAGGTAGCCAAGCATCGTAGCGCAGCGCTACAGCAGTTGTTGGCAGCCAGGTCCCCTGGAACCGTTACTGATCTGGTACCTCTCTTAGGTAGGAGGCCCCCGTCGGCGCGAGCTGTAACAGACGCTCGAGTAGGAAATAAAATAAAAAGAAAATCTTCTCAAATATCTTCCAAGCATACATTTACTGACTTTTTACGCATTATCTGCTTTACAACATCATCGCAAATCACCGACCACTTGAGCATGGTCCTTTTTGACCACCGTCGGGCCAGATCGCTGTGCCCCACCAAGACGCCAGCGTTGCCCCTCCCCCTGCAGGCAGGTTCCGCCTATTTTGGCCACTGAATCGGCCCCTATTATCTCTTAGGCTGTTGTCTTGCCCCCGTCTTTAATTTTCGCCGATGGCCTTTCTCAACTTTTCGTCCGCGAATAGCCTCAGGACCATCTTCCCCCTTGGTCACTTCTGACGCATCTCGCCTGGCGTCTTTACTCCTACGCGACTCGATTCGAACGCATTCAAAACCCTCCAACCCAACTACAGCAAGTTTCGGCCGCGCCATTTCCCAGCATCCGCCACCATGGCGATCGCGCGTCCCGTCAGGATGCTCGGCCTCGTAGCCGTGGTCCTCTGGTGTTTTTTCCTATATCAGCTGTTCAAGCCCACAGCATCAATCTTTGGGCCCGCTGGTCGATATGCCAACTTTGAGCGGGACCCCAACCTGGATCGTGAGCAGCCTCGATTGCCGCCGGCGCCACAGCTGTGATAAAGACTGCCTCGCTAACCCCTTATTAGCTACGGGCGAACCGGAGGGCATCCTCCGTCGAACATCAGCCAAGTATGCTCCCGACGCCAAGGATACCGACCGTATACCAGCGACTCTGTTGGCCCTCGTACGAAACGAGGAAATGGAGGACATGGTGGCGTCGATGGTCGACCTCGAGAGAACATGGAACCACAAGTTCAACTACCCTTGGACCTTCTTCAACGACAAGCCGTTTTCTGAAGAGTTCAAGAGACGAACAAGTGCGGCGACCAAGGCCAAGTGCAACTACGGTAGGCACAAATTTCACCCTTCCTTGCCGAGTTGAGCACGACAACTGACAGCTGGTAGAGGTTATCCCCGACGAGCACTGGAAAGCTCCTTCATGGATCGACATGGACATGTTTGAGGCGTCCGCTGCTGTTCTCGAGAAGAACGGTGTTCAGTACGCCAGCATGATGTCCTACCACCAGATGTGTCGCTGGAACAGCGGCATGTTCTACAAGCACCCTGCTCTCAAGGACGTTCGCTACTACTGGCGTGTCGAACCCAAAGTCCACTTCTTCTGCGATGTCGATTACGATGTTTTCGCCTACATGCACGACAACAACAAGACGTACGGCTTCACGATTACTCTATACGACGACCCTAACACGCTACCTACACTCTGGCCCGAGACCTCTAAGTTCCTCGCGGACCACCCGACGTACTTAAACGAGAACAATGCCGTCAAGTGGGTGACGGATAGCGAGCGCCGACCCGAGCACAACTACAATGCACAGGGTTTTTCTACCTGTCATTTCTGGACCAACTTTGAAGTTGCCGATATGGAATTCTGGCGCAGCCAGGTTTACGAAGACTACTTCAACCACCTGGACAAGGCTGGTGGCTTTTTCTACGAACGCTGGGGCGATGCTCCCGTCCATAGCATTGCCGTTGGCCTTTTTGAAGACAAGAGCAAGGTTCATTGGTTCCGCGATATCGGATACCAACATATTCCCTTTTTCAACTGCCCCAACTCACCAAAGTGCAAGGGATGCGTGACTGGTCGCCTGACGGATGGTGAACCCTTCCTTCATCGCGAGGATTGCCGACCCAACTGGTTCAAGTACGCTCACATGAACTAAGTTGCTCAACGGAATCGTTATACTGGCGAGATCCTTGAGAATCGTCTTTTTCATATATCATGAAACAACGTTTATGTAAATGAAGAATGGGCAGACATTTGTTCCACGTTGAGGTGGGGGCTTCACTAATATTCGGACTCACAATATAAAATCAAGCAGAAAAAAACAGCGTCGCGAGGTCATGGGTAGTTTCAAGGGAGAAGAAGCACAAAAGCATATAATCTGGATCTTTGCTATTTTACGGCCGGTGTTTGGGGCGCATTGCTATTGGAGATTGGCAGCTGTAACACATATAACTGGTACTGGAGAGCCACGGCTGGTGGGCGGCGTTTTGCAGCTAGAGCCTACCTTTTTCTCACATACATTGTACATTTAATTCACTTCTTTTTTAAAGCACGTTTTAAACAACTCTCAATTGACAAGGTCTGAATGTACCTTTTAAGTGCAGAGGGATATCATGATCATACAGCAAATACAGTGACAACGCCCGACGTGCCTCCCACGCAAAACTGGTCTCCCCAGCCGTCCTGCCTCCATGCCATGCAGCTTATTACATTCTTCCTCACCTTTTCCTTGCCATCTCGGCCGACGACCTTTTTCCTCGCGTCGTAGCCCTCTGGACCCCACGGCACCGTGACCTTGCCCGCCAGCTTGCCGCTCAGCAGATCCCACGCCAGGATCCTGCCCTCGCCCGGTCGAGCATCCTCTTCCGCGCCTCCCGTCATCTCGTCGCCGACGAGGACGTATTTTTCCTTCCCGCCAAGCAGCGACTGCAGCCGCAGCTCCTCGTTGCGCCAGCCGGCGTCCGCGTACGCCCGGAGGCAGGTGCCGTCGTCGCGGTCCATCAGCCGCAGCTTGCTGTCGAGGCTGCCGACGAGCATGGCGCGGCCGTCGCGGGTGACGCAGACGCTCGTCACGCCGCTGCTGCCGCTGATGACGTCGGTCGCGCACCGGCCCATGCGCACGTCGTAGCTGCGCACGCGGCCGTCGACGCTGCCCGCGACGACCTCGGGCCCGCGCACCGCCAGGCAGGTGATGGCGTCGCGCGCCTCGTCGAGCACCTGGATCGGCTTGGCGCTGGCGCTGCGCGCGTCCCAGAGCCGCACCGTCGTGTCGAAGCCGCCGCTGGCGACGACCGAGTCGCCGTCGCCCGCAAAGGCCACGCAGTTGACCCGCGACGTGTGCCCGAGCGCGCTGCTGCCGCCGAACCGCCGCGTCGTCACGGCCGAGGCCACGTCCCAGAGGAAGACGGCGCGGTCGCCGCCGCCCGAGACAAAGGACGTGTTGCTCGCGGCGACGGCGAGGCTCAGAACCTCGTAGCCGTGCGCGTCGTAGGTCTGGATGAGGCGGCCCTGCGGCAGGCTGGACGACGCGGCGAGCGAAGCCTCGGCGGCCGTCCTGGGTGCGGATGATGTGGGCTGCGGGTTGTACAGCCGAATGCTGCGGTCTGCGGAACCTGTGAGGATGTAGGCGCCTGGTGACGCAGAATAGGTCACCGCATGAATGGGTCCTGTGGAGAAAGAATTAGCAAGACGGACCGCATGAGTTGTGTATGAGTCTTGGTACCATTAGAGCCAGTCAAATGAGCCAATGGCTCGCTGTGGAAAGCCATGCGTGGCTGTAGTGGAACGAGCGAAAGACTGGCCGGTACATTCAAGGCATTGCAGTCCCAGACTTTAGTAGTCTATCCTTGCTAGATTTTTAATAGTTTTTCAGACTCTCATGCTACCTGGTCGATGGAAGGATCAAGTCTGATCACGTCCAAGTTTGTGAAGCCATCACGTGCTGGTGGGTACAACCACGATCTTCATCAAAGAACGCTGCTACTCCAAATTCGCGATTGCAAGAAAAAGGTTTCTCCTTCTTTTCAACGATAAAGACAGTACATTCATATGCAGATATAGATGCAGCAATGATGCCGCATTTTGCGAAGGAAGTTTGCAGGGCTATTCCCACGCACCTTTCCCAGATCAAACAGAGTCCACAGCTTCTCGTTTGCTTTACTCCGGTGGTCAAAGTATTTAGTAGCAAAATTGTATATCCGAAGTGATACTTAATAGCAACTAATCCAAAGGTGACCGGAATGGGTGATTGGCTGCTCCGATTCGGTCAAACAGACGCCGTCCCTCCCTTGTAGGGCAGTTCCTAGCCGAGACTACATCCGGGGGGCAGAACTATAATCCAAGGCTTCTGGCGCGCTGGTCAAGCACAAAGTGAGCCCATCTCCCGATGTGCGAAGTCATTATGATCCCGCGTAGCCTGGAGAATCTTCATTCCATCTAGTAGCTCATTGGAGCCCATTCTACGATGGCCATTGTTGGAATTAAGAAGCTCACGCTACTCCAATGCACCATCATAAAGGAGTATGACAAACGCGTAATCTGACTTACTTCTTGAGAAATAGACTCTTTTGAGACTTTTTTTTGGCCTGCGAGCTGTTTGAAGATCTTTTGTTGTAAGCTTCTTATTACCGTGCTTGGTGAGTCAAGGCGACAGTAATTACTATGCAGCCTTGCTGACAGAATAATCAGAAAGATTGGTAGATGAGACTGTGGTAATGCCTTGGGATCGGTCAGCCACTGTGGCTTTGTGACGATAGCGGTGACTACAACAGACGTTGCTGGTATTGCTGGCTTGTTGAACAGGTCTTTACACTCATGCTGGTATTTATGTGCTCCGACTTTCTCCTCTATCGAAAGACATGAGAGTCGTATATTCTCTTCCACGGTATTTCAACGATTCATTTTGTTCTGTGTACAGTGGAACGCTTCTTGGCTTACGCCAGACAGCCATAGTTCACATTCGAGGTTACCGACGGAAAGAGTGCGGCCAGAACGGAGGTGATGTCCGATTTCAGAAGTGTGAGTGGGCCGGTTGGATGCAGAACTCTTTTCACGTTACTTTACGTAGTAGTGAAATCAGTTATTAGGCTGCACGGTTTATTATGGAGCGAGGAACCGTAAGGCTGTCGGGGTCCTCCAGGCAGCTTCGTTAGCACCATCCTACTTTGGCTCCATGGAGCCAGCCCCTGTTGCGGCCAGGGTGTGTTACTTTTAAGAAGTGATTCCCACATTATGTTCTGTAATTCTGGCTGCTCTTTTCTTCTATCAAATTGGCAACGCAAACTTCCCGCAGTCTGAAAACCCGTGACCTCAAAATGCGCTTCAACCTCGCTGCTCTTGGCCTCCTGCTCACGGGTGTGCTGGCCACCGACATTACCCTGGACTTTGACTCCATCTATCAGCCCTCAGAGGGCCAGGTCGTCGAGGCTGGCAGCACCGTCGATATTGCGTGGACGATCAACAACACCGCCAAATATGGCGATGTCAAAGTTGACGTCCTGGTGATCGGCGGCAAGGACTCCTGGACGTTGACGCCGAACGATACCATTGCCAGTAAGTGCGGTTGCTCTACTTCACGCCTGCTCTGCTAACACTGTTCAAATTAGCCGGCATTGACAACTCGGATCTCAAATGCAAGTGGCATGTCAAGAAATCGCTCGGCGACGAGAAGCAGTACGGCATCCAGATCGTGCTCAGCTCGAACAAATCTGTCTTCTCGTATTCTCCTGGGTTTAGCATCAAGAAGGCAGATGATGTCGACAGTGGCACCGACAGCAGCACTGGCACTACCACCATGACCGCCACCACTGAAAGCGATAGTGCCTCTACCACCACTACAAAGACCAGCGCGACCAAGGGAACCAATACTTCGACTAGCAAGTCTGAGACTGATAGCTCGACGACAACTCCGACCTCGACCACCGATGCGAGCTCCACGACAGTGGCCACAACGCCGTCGAGCACACCGAGCAATGCCGCTCCTGGTGGCCCCAAAGCCGTGTCCGGTGTGGTAGCTGCCGCTGTTGGATGCATGGCCATGATGGCCATCTAAGGAGATTGACACTTTTGTAACGTACGTACTTAATAATACAATCGAAGCGTCGCTGCTTCCTTCACACCACACCAGAACCGTAGGCTTGAATAAATGGCTAGGCGCCAAGGCTCAGACATGAGTACCGCGCCCTGTTTGGAGTAGGACTTTAGTGGGCTTATGATCCTTCGCGCCCGACGCCGGGGCGAAATGACGGACAACGCTCGCCCTGACTTGCTCGCCATATTGGTGGCGGGGTGCCAGCGTGCGAACCAATGCGAACCAGTAATTTGGAGACCTATTTCCCAAACTTGTTAAATGAAAAAGCCCACTATCCTGCGGCGCTCGGAGGTGGACCTCCTGTTTAGCCAAGAGGACAATAATGATGAGACCAAAAGGGATACTGTTTCCGCCGCCGCCGCCCAGGTGCTAATGGCACGCCTACCATTGTTGTCGGTTTTGCACGGGGCTGAACGCTTTCATCGGCAAAGCCCCAGTCAGGACGTGTCTTGGCCACGCCGATGACAGCGAAGAAAGTAGATACAGCTAATCGATCCATCGCCCCTTGCCAACCCTACTACTGCTGTCAAGCCGGTAGAGACACTTGTAGGCAGTTGGCTAGCTGTTGATGGCACAACACCGCCACACCACCACACCTCCCATCTTTGTTGGCACTAGTTGTGCAAGGACGGCTCACCTACCTACCTTGGGGAGGGTACCTACAGCGAACTGGCCTTGCTAATACACTGTCTTTCGGTGGCTGTCTGCTATTTCAGACAGGGAAAAACTGGAAATTTCCGTTGGGACATATGAGGCTTTTAAGAAGATTTACCCTCTCCATTTGGCACTTCCATCGTCCCGCGATCGACACACAAACTGCCCCCCAGTAGAATGAGATTGGGAAAACCCCGATCTATAAAGCAGCGCCGTTCACTGCCCTTTTCTTCACCACCCGACAAATGTCTCAGCCTAAACTCGCGTGCTGCCTGCTCTGCTCTGCTCTGCCTCCCATACAATTAATAGCATAAGTCTACTGGTTAACGCCGGAGACATAATAATTTTTATCTCTATCTGTTGTCATAGCGTCTATTTTAGCTCCAAACGTCCCACAGGGGGCTTAGCCTTCCTCCGAAATCTTTGTAAAGAGTTCAGGAAAGAAAACCATTCACACGACAGCCCACACACACCAAAACATTCCCGTATTCAGCGGCGCAACGAACCCAATCAGGAACGACGACGGATTCGCTTTGGTTGCGAACCATGGACGCCTTTTTCTGGATTGGGTAGCGCCAAGGCGGAGCGGAATGCACTTGTTACAATACAACCAGCCTTACCGGCTGCTCGGCCTGATTCGGGGTAAAAGCTCACACGCGCTTTGAAAGGAGTCAAAATAATCTCCACCGGCAGCCTGACTGTAGGATTTTTGTGGTGGTCATGAGTGAATGGGTTGCGACCCGGAAATGAAGGGGATGAACGTTTTATTGAAATAGAAGCCAGTTTCTGGGGATAGATTCGTTTCCTTACTCTCCTCCACTTTCTTCCATATAATCGTTGTTTTTCCTCGTCACTCGCTGTAAATCAAGCTGCTTGTGTCGGTGTCAAATTGCCACTTCGTTTGCAATTCAGTCATTCGTTTTTTGTTACCTGAAAGCAAAATCATAATGCTTTGCAAGTCGTTTCTCACCGCCTCTGTGGCTTTGGCTGGTGCCTGGTCCGCGTCTGCGCAGCTCACCACTGACTGCCAGCCTCTGACCAAAGGTATGTATCAATCCTTCCTCGATATGATGTTCAACTTATTTTTTTTACCCTTTTGGCACCCCGACTAACATAACACAGACTGCCCTGCTGACCCGGCCATGGGCAAGAATGGCGGCACATGCGATTTTACCAAGGGCAAGTGCTCCATGTTTGAGCACCTCGACGGCAAGGACGTGACCTATGGCTCCAACGGCGCCGTCAGCGCCGTCGGGGCCGCCGGCGAGTCTCCCACGCTCCGCAGCCGCGGCTACATCTTCTTCGGCAAGGTCGAGATTGAGATGCAGGCCGCACCCGGCGCGGGCATCGTCACTAGCATGACGCTCGTCTCCGACGACCTCGACGAGATCGATCTCGAGTTCCTCGGCGCCGACGCCACTCGCATCCAGTCCAACACCTTTTCCAAGGGCGACAGCTCCCACCACGACCTGCTCGGCTACCTACCCGCCGCCGACGGAACCTCAACCTTCCACAAGTACGGCGTCGACTGGACCACGGACCGCATCGAGTTCTCCGTCGACGGTAAGTTGCAGCGCACGCTGCGCCGCGCCGACATCCCCGACCGCTACCCGGAGACGCCGATGCGTCTGCGCGTGTCCGCCTGGGCGGCGGGCTACGACGGTGCGGACCCGGGCACCATTCACTGGGCCGGCGGCAAGGCGGATTTTTCGCACGGCCCCGCCAAGTCGTACTTTAAGAGCATCTCCATGGTGGACTATGCGGGCGGCAGCTCAGCCGTGGACAAGGATGTGAAGGAGTACTCGTACGGCGATCACTCTGGCAAGGCAACGAGTATCCAGATCAAGATGGGCGACGGCTCGACCACGACGGGCGGCAAGCCCTCGCCTGAATCGAGCAGCAGCAGCAGTGCTTCGTCTACCCCGAGTGAGACGAGCACGTCTAGCAAGAACTCGTCTACCGCGTCGGAGAGCAAGACGTCGGAGAGCAAGACGTCGGAGAGCAAGACGTCGGATAGCAAGACATCGGAGAGCACGACGGGTGTGTCCCCCACCGAGACGACCATGTCGACTACGACGGCTAGCGCTACCAAGTCAGGTGCCGCGAACAAGACTGCCAGCTCTACCACGCCCGCGAGCAAGACGCCTAGTGCCGCTGCCGGTCCCGGTGCGGTCGTTGGTGGCGTCGCCGTGGCTGTTGCGCTCTTTGCCGTTGTCTTTTAAGCAATCAGGGTTCAACTATGACTTTCCTTGCTTTGAACGGTCCGACGTCATTATATACTATATGATTTGAGTAATGCATTAAACATGGAAACCCATTGTTATTACCCTTCTTAATTTTAATTTCATACCGTGCCTACTCTGTTACAATTTGATTACTGGATGTGCTACTTTTGTAATGTGTAAAGGGTTTATTGTAAGTTGAACCCCTGTAACTAATCTGTCATTATATCTAGCGTGGCCCATAGCTCAGACCTCCGATAGATTGCAACCTCCTTTTTCTTTATAGTCTCCTTAAAGTACTAAGCCTAGAGCTGTTGGAGGTAGTCCGCTGGTTCAGCACTAATCGGTATGTCAAGGGATTCAAGTCTCGGCCTTGTTCCTTCGCGCTTCGGCGGGATTTTCTCATGGGCCCATCATGGATGTCTGCGAAAAATATGCCAACTATCAGAGTCCTGGATATGACATTGCGAACGCCCTACAACCACTCTAGTAAGTACTCTGGAGCGTCTGGCAGAATCGTTATTAGGCGTTCGCATCCATCTTCCGGCATACAGCTTAGGTTACCATAGCACAACTCCCTTGCAAAGAAGGCCCCTAATCCATCAAAATAGGCGACGGCTTGAAATTATAGAAGACGGCTCGAAGTTTCTGTCTGTTTGCTCGTCTCCTGGAACTGGCATAGTCGCTAGGGCCTAGCCTAAAACATAACGGCCGAGGCATGCACACGCAACGACCTCTATCAATCGGCCATGGCCAAAAAAAGGGGGGAAGTGGCGGAGAAAACCTGAGAGCAGATCATATGCGAAATAGAAAGAAGATTGATGGTGACATACCACTATGAGTGCTTCCTCAAACAGGCAGTGTCGCTTCCCGCGCCAGCCGACAATTTCCAGGAAGAGCTCACATATTGAGTAAGCATGCTAGCCCGTCGCTAGAAGCGCTTGTACTTTCTGCTCAACCTAATAAAGCATTCAAAGATAGGGGAACTGGGCTGACGAGTACTGGAACGGAGAAAGCTAACTAGCCTCACACACTACTTATCTTTCGCGGTATTGTGAGTGTGTTGCATGACCAGGGAGGAAAAAGTGCACCGGGCGTTTTTTGCAGCTATCGCCATTTGGACAGCAAATATGTACGGTTGCTCTATAAGGAGTCAATGCATACAGCCAGTCAAATACGGGAATCAGGCTGATGCAAAGCTCTCAACTTCTGCTTGTCAATGCGATTCGAACAATGGCCACAGATCAACTAGACACGCCTAACTGATTGAGTGTGCCGTAAGCACAGACACCGTGCCGATCGCTACGGAACAACTGATCTCGCACATATCCGAGCGACTTTACAGCCCAGCTTTACCAACAAGGCTATCCGTGATGCGGTCAAGGTATTTACCTTTGAAAAATAAGCTAATTTAATGTCTAGTTCCTCAACATCTCGATTTCAGCCACAGCACTTTCTCTACGATTCACGTAGTGGATAGCAAACTGGGGGTGGCGCTCCCAGACTCACGTTCTACACTTCGGAGCACGTAACGAGGTAAATAGGGTTGTGACGCATTGCAAAAATAGTTTTTATTCATCAATCATCATAATATGGTCTCTGAAGACCTTTTCCCAGTCTTAAAATGCTGTGCCTTGTCTGCAGGCAAACCTTGTAGATAAATAATTAGAAAAAAAAAACAAAGAGGGCG
This sequence comes from Aphanocladium album, assembly GCA_029218145.1. Classification (NCBI taxonomy): domain Eukaryota; kingdom Fungi; phylum Ascomycota; class Sordariomycetes; order Hypocreales; genus Aphanocladium; species Aphanocladium album. Next base: position 56,715 of record JARDXD010001657.1, on the reverse strand, counting down.
CAAGCCACGCGCGGTGGCTCTCAGCCGCATGCAATATACCTCAACCACATCCCAATGTCGACCAAAATTGTTCAAGGTTCCGTTTTGACCCAAGCTCCCCGTGCGGAGATATGAACAAACCAAAGGCGCCAGCCGATGCTCAAGGTTTATGAATTTTACAAAAACAGGTGGATTGCGAGCGAAATTCAAAAAAAGAGAGACAACAGCGCAGAGGGGAAACCCAAGGCAGCCGCCTTCAGAGAGGAATTGTGTACACAATATCCATCTCCTTGGGTAGGAGCGCATCAATTGGCTCACAGATTTGCCAGCGGAAGCCACTGCCTGTCTCAACAGCGCGATAGCCGCGGGCAATGCTAGTTGAACGGGGCCCTTGCTCGCGAATGTAGTGCAGCTCATCAAGTCGCTTGTGAATCGCCATCCTAGTAGCAGTAACATCCTCCCACATATTTGAGAGGCTATCGATAGCCGCAAGAGCTTCTCTGGTGTTGTTGATTTGGTCTAGGAGGCCAGACATGGTACCATTGGCTGTCAAGGTATCGACCGCTTCAACAGCAGCCATTCCCGTAATCCGGGGCAGCATAGTAACAGATGACTTTCTGCGACGCAAAATATCAAAGCTATGCATCAAATCAAGAATGCCAGTAGCATGGCCGAAGCAGTTGTGGGTATAGCTGCTCTGCAACTGTGATCCAAGCTGGCTTGCCGCCGAATGGTAGCGGTTGACTTTGATCATCGCATGATGATAAAGCAGATGCAAAGAAAGGAAAGCACCGGCATTACCAGAGTACACAGAATCCTCCAGGTTATTCGTTGTGAAAGATAGATTATCCGGGAGGCAGGTGAACCATCCTCTAATCTTCTTGGCGAGCGTCTGTATTCTGGTCGATTCGGCCGAGGCGGAAGCAGGACGGCACGCAATGCGGTACAGAGCGACCTGGCACTCGGCCCAAAGGTGCGCCATCTCGACAAGGTTAGCCAGAACATTGCGTGAGCCAACTCTCGTCGAGGCGGTAAGGTTGTATGGGTCAAATACGGGTTCATCGCGCTCGATCTGCTTCTCAAAGCTCTGGTTATCGGTAGGAAGACGAATATAGAGATCCTCCGGGTTGATCATGGGAGATCTGTTTGGGAAAATGCCATTGAATCTCTCCAACATGAAGAGGGACCACAGAGTACGGCGGCGGCTTTCTTTGTATCCATTTCTAGTCATGCCGTAAGGATAGTGTGTCATGTTTGCTTCTGTGGACTTTTCAAGTTCCACATTCAGCTGTAGACTAGCAGCAACAGCCATAGCAGATGATAGAAGCTCACTGGCGTCATGAATGCGATCAACGGAGATGGAATAGACAGCCATGAGGATGCGGCTCTGTACCAATTGCAAGCAGTTAAAGTCAAGATTCTTCTGGGCGTAATGCGCAACCTGGGCATACTCCGAAGCGATATGTTTGGGACCACCCGAAAGAGCGACACCAACAGTCAGGACGCTGTAAAGCAGCATCAAGTCCTCTGGCTGTTTCCGGTCGCTGGAGTTGGCAAGGTATACCTTCCAGACGCTCTCAGGTAGAAACTTCAGAAGCATGGTAGAGTCAACATGGACGAAGAACTGCGTAACAACATCATGAATGGATCGGGGGTCAGACATGTACACATCTGTACGCCACGCGCGATATAGAACATCGTCCGGAATACGGGAAGTGTCCGATGGGCGTCGATAGGAAGGACGAGGCGATTTGGAATGATCCATCGCGTCGGAAGCAGCGAGAGAGTTGCTTCTCGAAGGGCTGTAGGACTCCGCTCCCAGCTTTAGACGCTTCGTGTAGCCATCATCATAGCTCAACTGAGGAGGAGGCTGTGCGATGGGAGACTTCGAGTCTCTCGAGCCTCGTGGCGAAGACATAGTTTTGCCCATGTGAAGCTCTGCGGAAGCTGTAGATGGTGACGTGTTTTGCCCGCCTCTTGGTGCGTTCTTGAATTTACAAACTCTGCCGAATTTGTCGCATTGGACACATCGCGGGTAGTCAGGATCGCATTTGATTTTCTTCTCTCGGCAGGTGACGCAGGCGATGGCAAGCCTCTTTCTTGGTTTGCCAGCCTTCGTAACTCCCCAGTGCGCATTAACTGCCTCGCCGTCGATGACTGTTTTGCAGTGTGTTCCATCATCGTAGAAATAGCACATTCCCTCGCCAGGCACTTCGGCAGCTCGCATAAAACGCGGCAGGAAATGAGTTCCAGTCCAGATTTTGGGGCCCAGACCATCCTTGGAGGTTGGGATTTCAGGAATGCTTGCTGAGTGTGTAGATGAGCTTGAAGGCTCGTTTTTATAGTCCGTTGTCGCATCTCTTGAGCCCGGGAGGCATCTGCGGGCCGTATCTTGTGAGCCGAGCATGTACTCTTGCCGGCCAGCGTCAGTATGAGACCACCGTGGATCTTCAGCCTGGTTCTTTGTTCCGTAATAGCCAGGGGATCTTGAACCGGAGGCATTGCGCGCCATGACATCCGAAGATGCGTCACACGCCGTTCTGGGCTGCGAAGCCGGCGAGGGGAAGTAGGACGACGAGTTTTGGCTTCCAGCGGCTAATGTGTGAGGGCGATCGAGAGGCGAATGCATTGTATAATGGGCTGGCCGAGTAGGAAGAGAGCCCAACGACCGCATGGAGGATGGAGGTCCGAACAAACTGCTAAGGGAAGGCAGTTGCTGGCGTTGGGTGTTGTTGGACGCGTTCGGTGGCGTGGTTTCCCGGCGGTCTTTGCCATCGTCGCGGCTAGACTTGTCATAATTTGACATTGGCAAAGCTGCTAATGCGTGTGAAGCCCAGACGTGGTCTGCTGAAGGGGAGGATCTGGAAGAAAAGGAAGTGGCCGTCGGGCTCACCATTTCAGGCGGCGTATCTGGGAGGGCCATTCGCGGACGGGACTCCAAAGTTGCAAGGGGGCCCATTGAGATATGTTGTCGCGGTGGGCGATACTAAGACACTTTGTTCTCGGAGAACGCTACCGTGCCAGATCTTGGCAGCTCCTAACGCCCTGCATATAACACAAGCGTTGGTAGTGTTCTGCTCAGCAGGAAGAACGCTCCAGTATGACTACCGAAATGACTCAGGTAGCGTGTGCGATGAAACTCAAATGCAAAAAGAACTGATTGTGAGATGGTATCTGGTATAAAGAAAGTGGTAAAGACTGATGATTCTCGAGTCTATGGTCCAGTCGTGTGTTGGGTGGGCACAGGTTGGACGAAAAGAAAGGGCAAGAGGAAGGGAACGGGTGTTTTTAGGGACAAAACAACGAACAAGAAAGAAATGGGGCAGCTGAGCAAAAGGATAAGAAAATACGACCAAGCAATGCAAAACCAGCCAAGCAAAACCGTTACCAGATTGCCGGGACGAACGTGAAGCTTTTATTTGTTGGATGCAAAGCCATGTTGCATTCTCGTAGGAGCAGGCATGGGGCCGGACTAACACAGCTCCTAACAACTGCATGTATTGTCCAGCGACCTAACAGCTTTTGACACACCCTTGACCCGTACCCCATCGGGGGTGTGGGAGCGGCGCATCAGACCAGAAAGGGAGGGTGTGTGAGCATGCGCCAGGCTAGGGGGGAGTGGCGAGTGTGCGGTTGGCTCGAGTCAAAGAACTGGCACCACTAATGCCACAGCCTGTTCAAGCCACGATGGCGGCAGGCAGACGAGAGCACAGGCCGGTTTGGCCACAAAAATCCGAATAGTTGAAACGGCTTCCGGGCCGTACTTTTGTGCATCTGGGCGTGATATAGGATCCTGCCTACAACTAGTACAAACCCACAAGCCCGTGCCAAAAGTGATGGTTCGACATGCACCCGTGAACACAGACAGCCACCGTATGGCACAACGCTGGAGCATTCTATTTTCTGTGCACCGCACAAAAGGACTTTTGCAAACCCTAGCGCTTGTTGGTAGGACTTCGCTCGTTCTTGTTGCTCTAGGGGCCCGTCGCGGAACCGTCTACTACGGGGTTGGTGTGGATACAGCCACTTGAAAGAATAACAGAAAAGGGATTAGCCATTCACCCCCATGGTGGCTGGAGGTGCAATATGGTCATGGTCAACGGTGCCACATTGAAGTAATGAATTGGCAGTGAAGGCCACCAACGGACGGTGGATGGTGACAGTCTGGTATGTGGGCCAAAGACAGAATCCCGCTGCTGGCGTGGCCACCTGGTTGAAGCCCGCGTGTGACTGAATACCGTTCTCCACGTTTTGTTGCTTCAGAGTGAAGCATCGGAACTCGATCTGGGCACTCGGCAGAACCACAAGCAGCGTCTGTGCCGCCAGCCCTTTCCTGAGATCCCTGCAGGTACGGAGCTGTCCAGCGCCTTGGCTGGACGCACAACAGGTGATGAAGAACTTCTGTTGGAGTTGACTCTCGCTGAAAATATGATGTTCCCAACTAACAATGGCGAGCAAAGTTGTTATGATGAGGCTTCTTCACATGACAATCGGAATAGCGAAATATCTCGTACGGGGCCCCAAATTTCCGAAAGAGAGTAGACTTGTAGTGCCCGCGATTCATTTTGGTGGACATTTAGGCCACAACTCTAGTCTTAGTGCCGGTGGCAGTTGCATTGTTACGTACTGCAGAAACCTGGGTAAGGCTCGTTCAAATTTAACAGGGTGTGTTTCTCCAACACTCGGCATTCGCTGGAAATCAAGCATCTGGCACTGGCTCGCGAGATAATGTGTGCTTCGCTACGCCAGTGCCGGCTGCTGAACAAGCTGCCGATCACAGCAAATTATGCTGCTCGCTTCGTTGAAAAGATCGGCCAGGGATGATAAACCGCTTCCCTTTCGACGTCGCGCGAGCAGAAACGACCCCATTTGATATCTCCAGAAGAATAAAATCGGTGTTACTGCTACCAGCCGTCCCTGGGAGCACAGCTTCTTGACTCGACAGCTGCGGTCCTATGCGCCTTGGGCTACTCAGCCGAGGCGGCGGCGACAACTGGCTCGGCGCAGGCAGCCTCGTCAGCAGAGTCCCAAAAACCTAGCTCCAATGACCCTGGCCTAGCTAAGGTGTCGCACAGAATTTGGCCTGGGTGTCCCAGGTAAGTTAGCACCGTCGTCTCTGCCGTCGGCTCTCGAGATTCCACTAGCAGAAGACACCGACGCAGCCTCAAACTCTGATTTGCATGCTGTAGCACTGCCGCGCTGCCGCATCGGCGCTGGAGCTGAGCAGCCCCAAAAGGTAGTAATTACAAACCTGCCACTCGCTGTTTCGTCTGTATCAATCTACACAGGTTCAAAATACCAGCGACGGCTTGCTGTGACGCTGACTGATCCCAAGGCCATCACATTGAACGAACGAATAATAGCGTCGCACCGTTAGGTCCTGGGAGCTCAGTAACGCACCACACCCAGCGGACCGCTGACTAGCAAGGCACAAGGACAGGACGAGAGGCGTTCCAATGTCACCCAATGAGTCGCTATTTGCAGTGCCTAGTCTCGCCAAGGATCAGCGGAAAGCAAGGGGAAGGGGTCGATAAGCGTTACGTACGAACGAAAGTGTGCCTCGAACCTCTCCCGGTTCTTGTTCCCTCCATTCCTGGAAAAGAAACATGCAGCGCTGCGTGAGACTGCCGACGGGCTCCCCTGCTGCGGAAGACGGGCAAGCTGGATGGCGTGCCGCTTGATGAAATTTCTCCTACTGGCAGTTTAGCCCATGCAGGTTTGGTCCAGGAGCCGGCACTGATGACAAGAGCCGGGTGGGGGTGGGCCAACGCTGTCCCTATCCACTGTACGGTAATTTTTGTCTTGAATAAGAAAGGGTCAGCAACAATTAATCCTACTGGTCCTCGAATAGTGCGGGAAGTCTGACGCTGGCGGAGCGCCGCGTTGATTGCGAAAGAGGCCGAGAATGATTGCAAAAGAGCAGAGGCTCGTAAATCGAAAAGCAAACTCTGCATCTGACAGCTGGAAAACAGCCACTGTGGCTGTTGTCCACAGTCGCCCACAAGTTGGCCCGTATTTCCTCCACCACCACAAAGCCAGAATACAATGTGGGATTGCCTAGCGACTACTTGTCAGCGACTTCCGCAAGTTACCAGTAGATGATGTCGACTCATAGGTACAATGTCCAGCTTGAAAACAAAGGGAGCTTGTGAGCCGATTAGAGGCTCGCTTTAGCTTCGTGCAGCAGATGCGACGGCAGAGCTTCGAGAGTGGCATCGGCATCTAGCTCAAAACAGCAGATAGCTTGCATCAACACCAATAAATAAACATCTCATTGACTAAAATACGACTCTGATTTCGTAAGATGTCGCAGTTGGGCGACTGCCTGTATCGCGGTACATGGTCCGCTGTTGCTTCCTCTCTCATACATGGGAGGCGCGCCATCGGAGCCTTGGTTAGCTCCAGCCCAGCAAGCCCACTTAGTGACAGAAGGGGAGCATGGCACCCCCGTCATAAAGATACAGTTTGTTCCAGTTTGGGCATCATCTCCGTCCCGTGTCCATATTCTACCCAAAGAGGCCGGATGGAGCGCTCTGTACGGCTCGCCCCCAGACACGCAAACTACCGGCGCGATTCAAGTGCCATTCTATTACATGCACACCCGCGCCTCTGCCAGAAAGGAGAGAATGGCGAGGCCCTAACCGTTCTTGGCTCGTTTACTACAAGCCCGTCGTCTCTACAAGTACTGTCACTTCGTCAGTGGGCTTTTCCTCCCATAGCCCACTGCGGAGACGAGGCCATTTATTACTTATTTTGATCAAGACGGAAAGAAGGGTAGATGGTCGCAATGTCGTTAGATGTGTGCACCACACATGTGTCTGGAGTCAGCTGCCCGATTGTCATATCGACGAAGAAAAGAAAGAGGAATAGCGCCGGCACTTATCAATCTCAATCATCGATGCATATGCCGAGAGATACAGCTTTCGCTGGTGCATCCGATACTTTTTCTGGCCCTTGATCCATTCCAGTGTCTCATGCGACACACTGGTTTGGGCTGCTACCGAGTTCGTTCTCCCCAGGGCTCTCAGCTCATGCCCAGCTGCCGCTAGGGCACACCTCGCATCCCTACCAGTATGCTGTTTCTGTACTTGCCGAGCCCCGTCCGCCGGCCCGGCAGGCCAGAGCTGAAAGAGCACGTACGGTCCTGGGCCGGCAGATGGTCGCCCTGGTCTCCGGGCGATGGAGGTCTGCATTCAGCAGCCGGGGTGCGGTAGTTGAATCTTTGCCTACATGTAGCAATCAACTCAGAACTGGCACGATGAGAACTAGCATGATCCTTGTCTAACAGTCACGTTCATCCAGCACATCTACTGGAAACTGAGTAGCACGCTAGCAGCACTATTACCATGCTGCGTAAACGGCATCCAAGTCGGCACGTGTATGTTCAGCGGCCGGAGCCGACACTTGCGGGCTACGCGTGCCCTCTCCAAGCATCATGGGCCGAGAGTTCTGCTGCGCATGCTGCTCTCCGGGCAGTCTTTCCATGGCGCTCGAGCGACAACTGCGCCGCCGTAATGTAACCATTCATCGCCGAGGCGCTCAACCGGCAATACGAATGGAGGCATGCCCAGCACCAGATCTTAAAGGGTGTGTGTGGAGTTTCATTTGCTGGCCCACCATCAGAGCAGGGTTTGTGCTGAGCCACCACCAACAGAGATCTCGGGGTTTGCCTCTCTGGTGCCGCCAGCCTTGGGCCCATAGCTGGTATCATCGGCCCAACTCGCCCTTTTGCTCCAGCTGCAAAGTGGATGGAGCCAAGAGGTAGTTTGAACAAGTGTACGTAGTACAAGCACCAACGCCGACGGCCGAGAATAGTCCACCAGTGTCTTGGGGTGCGCTTCTTTTCTAAAAATGGCAAGCTTTGCGGCAGAGTATGGAGGAGGTCTTGAAAGTGTCGAGGAGGCAAGGTGGCATCAAAGGTTCATTTCAAAATTTCCCTGAGCAATGAGGTGGCCTTGCTGTCAGGTCTGTCTTCCTCTTCCTATCCCCCCCCGTACGAGTCTCTGTGGTTCAGCTTTTGACTGGCAGCCACACCAGATGTCTATTCGACGTCTGCCACGGAGTGCCCTCTCAACCAGCCGCTCTGAGCTCGGTGACCCCGCTGAACGTTGCGGAACTGGCCTGTTGCTCGGCGCCAACTGGGCCACACCGGACAGTGTGTGTTTATTCCACCACCTCTCGTTAACCATTTTGGGGCTAGTTCGCCAAGATAATTCTATACGAGCACCACACTAAAACACTTTTCTGCCCGCGCGTGCACCACAAGCCCTCGCCTAGTGAGTTTTGACGGCGCGAAGGCCAGGCAAAGCCGCAACACACGAGCACACATGAACCCAGCACACGGACATCGGACATGAGAGTAGCAACTACGGGGCCTTTGCGTCCCCAGCAGTTGGTTGATATGCGGTGAGACGTAGACTTGACGTAAACTGCGTGGTAATGGGACGTGCCAAATTCTCAGGGAGAGAGCAGCCATTTCAGAGTGCCAGCCAACTGACCCTAACCGCGCGCCTTGCTCCTCTTTCAAGTGGATCACCCATTCACACCAATAAAATTCAGGCCACATTTTGTCAAGCTGAAAGACAAGCTCAGAACTGTCTATTCGATGCGGAATGGTATTGATTTGCTACAGAATATGTCAATCCAGAGCCTGGCGACGTGGAATCGTGTCAGTGTCTAGTCATGAGCAGAGCACGGAAGCCTACACCCAACGAACCCAACACTACCCAGTAACGACAAGCTTCCAGGGTGCCAAGTTAACGGGGGTGGCGCGAGATCAATTTTCAGTAATTGGCATCGCTACCGAGTCTGATTGGCGCAATTGTTTAGAGCGACATTTACTCGGCACTGACCAGGTGTATCGAGGGCACCCCCTCCGCAGCATTTCAGGCTCGGGAGTCGCACTCACTAGAGAGCCACAGGTTTGTCACAGCCGCAACTTGTATGGCTAGTCCATTCCTTGATGTGGCTCGCTGGCTGTCATGGAAATTTGCCTCCCCACCAATCCCACCGCCCAAGGTGAGGCAGAGACACCCCGCTCGAGTTGACGGTCTGTGTCGACCAAATAAATATAGGAAAATAGGGAAAATAAGAGAGCCCGGTGGGTTAATCACACCCACAGATATGTGGGTTAATCACACCCACAGATCCCTTGAGTGCGCGAAGGCTCCGGCATGTCAATTTACCCACTAGCCAGGACGTACACTGCAGGTACGTTGAGATTCGGGTAATAATCCCTGTTTGGCGGTATTCATATGTGTTTGTGGACGCAGACAGTACATCTACCTACTCAGAGCTGCCACCGAAATATAGGTATCGCGTATCTATAGTACTACTATTGGCTATGATCCTTGGGAGTGACCGCTCCGGAGCCTTCGCGCACTCAAAGGGATACACTCCGTGATTCTTGTATCTCTGCAGCTTGCAGCTTCTATCTACAGCGCGTTCTCCTTAGTTGCTGCAACCCGCATGCCCCGCTTGTAAGTCCCGACGTGAGACACTCCCCCCAAAGATGAAGCAGCGCATGCCGCCTAGCCACACCGCAACGGTTTCCACCATCCAATAAAAACATATGAGTGCGTGCCCATGCGGAACGTTACCGCTGTTACAGTGCAATTTGCGCCGATAATAGCTCAAAACGTGGCCGAGTAAATGTGACCAAAATGCACTCGCCGGCGGGTACATGGCGCAAAACTGGGAAATTTGGCAAAGTATGGCGCATGAGCGATTGCGCTAGTCGCACAAACTCGTTGGAGTCGGCTGGACCGCGTCGCTCTTCGGCGAGTGCATGATGACAGCAATGACATGCAGCACTTGGGCCACTGCGAGTTTGGCATGCGATGGTGTGGGCGAAGGCAAGGTAGATGAGGTCCTCGGTCCGGCTCAATTGTCATCTTGTGATTGTTACTTCCAACGGGCCGCCTGCGATTCGGGCGTCTACTACCCGGGTCGACTTGAAATGGCCAGCGCGCAATTAGCACACAAGGAGGCGCCATCAAGCCGCGAGCGAGCAATCGGCCCTTTTCGAAACCGCACAAGGGTGTTTTCGTTCCGTTTTCCCTTTGTCGACTAGCATTCGAAATGTGGCTGCCTATTCAAGCCTCTTTTCGGGTCACTTTCTACATACAACGCCATCCGAGCTTGAGTGACCGATCTCCATCTTCACCTACAGGGCGTTGGACAGCAGTGGGGTGTTCATGACAGTGCGATTGAGCTGGCCGTCACAGCACGTACTGGCGTGTACAAATGGAAACTACGTTGAATGCCGAGCGGGAAATGGGCTGATGCCCAGTCCGGAAAAGTTGGCCGCCTGAAGGGGCTTTACGCCAAAGAAAAAACATGTTACACGCAACGGGAGAGGCGGTGCCAAAATCCCTGCCCCCGAGAACTAGAGGGGGAAATCTGGTGTACCGTTCCTACGCCCTGGTAGCCTGCCGCCCTTATCTGCAGGCCGCTCTGATGAGGGTGACACCGGGACTGAAATTTGTCGGGTAGCGACTCTGTCCCGACAGTGCGGTTTTCCGACGGCAGCGTATGCAATTCATCAGAGGCGCCCATCACTGACAACAGCAGTCTCGCCTGACTGGCACAGCGGCCCAAGTGACCTGGGTTGAATCGGCGGCGGTCGGCGTAAGGAAGGGGGGGGCGGGGAGTGTCTGAATTGAAAGCGACTGGAGTTCGGTGACTGTACTGGGGGGTCGACGTGGCATGGGCTTGCGCAAAAGGTCCTGGGTGCGCCCCCGCTCATAATTGATGCTGGCAGAGTCCGTCGGTGATAGTTTCGTGACATGAACCAAACTGTCGGGATGATGGAGGGTGGCCTCGTACTTGTAGTTTTTCGCTCAGTGGTCAGACTACGGGCAAAGCGCTACGTTGCAAGCCATGACTGGGGGTTCGGAAGGCGCCAAGTGGTCCATTACTGGGCCTCGAAGTGCAGCCACTACGGAGCACTGGTCCAGCTTGTCCTGCTGTTGATGCGGTCTCGGTTTAGTGTCAATGCCGATGTAACCCAACCTAGCTTGCTTCCACAGGAGCTAGCAAGAGAAGCATCCCAAGGCGCGCGTCTTCTGCCAACAATGGGCGGTAGGCGTGGCCGGAGGCCGGGTTGGCAGCCCGTGATGAGGGAAAATTGGGTATGTGTCATTCGAAGGCGTCATCAGTGGTCAGGAGGAAACAATGCTTCGAAGCCTTATGGGCTAGCCAACGCTGATGGCGTGTACGCATGCGCTTGCATGCATGGTTGACCCATGCCATTAGCGTGCGAAGTCGAATACATACCAGCGGCCGCCGTGTCACCGCTGGGAGGGGAAAGAGGGGGGCAGAAGCCAGCTGGGGTTGTGATGGGCGGTTTGTCTCGACTCAAGATTGGCCAGAGCTAACTGATGTTCCTGGTCGTACGAGGTCTGGGATGCCGGCACTTGTTTCTGTGTTACTTGAGGTTGGTTTGGCCACGAGCCGAGTCTGCGAAAAGTCAGCGGCAAGCAACGCCAAAGCATGTCCCTGGCCACAGATGGTTGGTGGGCGGAGGCGGTGGCTTGCTAGAGTGGCTTGCATGGGATACAGGTCTCCAAACTTTTCGCCCAGGAGGGGCGGCGGAGGGGTTCAGTGGTGCGTGGTTGGTACGTAGACACAGCAGCAAGCTCTACCGTCGTAGCAGTGCAAGACAGCAGCGGTACGCCGAGTTTGGGGGCTTTCCTCGCCAGCTCTGATTTTGACCCAGCCCTTTGTCGCCGCAAGCATTAATTCATTTATCCTGTTCGGCCTGTTAGCCCGCTTCACCTGAAAGCCATCTTGGCTAATGGAGACGGGTGTGTGAGGGGTCCGACGATGGAGAAGGGGGGCGTGTTGTTGGGTGAGTCTTGAATCTCAGGATGTCCCTGCCCGCCCATCATCTTGTCTGTAACCTGTGGAGTGCGTCTCGCGAACGGCCGCGGCATGCGCGAGCTGCCGGAAGACGGGACGGAGCTAGGCAGCGTAAGCTCGAGCCGCTGGAGGAAAACCGCGGAGTATGACAGTGCCTCTGTTGATGTTGTCCTTGTCTTCTGCTCACCTCCCTGCTCCATTGATCTCCTCCCCGTTACGGCATGGCTTAGTTCCGGCTGAGATGTCCGGTGCCTGGTGCTAGTTGTGACGTACTAGCGGAATGGTGCTGGATGACAGTCACAAAGCCGCCTAGGCCACTGTGATTCGAGATGGATCTGGCAGGTCACTTGGGCCAGGCCCATAGACACGTACATGCAACTTGCTCGATGCTTTGCGGTCAGCAGGAAATATCTGGTCGGCCGATATGTAAGGTGCGTGCACTGTAGCAGCTCATTTCGCAGTTTACCGCGGAGATGATATTGTAGATTCCAATAGTTCGCTTTTATTATTAATATCACAGTACTATCCACTACATCTTTCGCAGATGGCGAAAGAATGACGCTCACGCAGGCAGCGGATCGTCGGGTGGCCTGCCAGATTGGCTACAGCAGGCGCAGAACAATGCAGTAATAATGGAGAGGGTCCTTTTGTCGATGCTCGCCTGAAAGCGACCAGGGCTGGTGGCCAGGGAGCGGCAATGGAAAGCAGTGCTGTCTGTGGCTGCGACGAAGAGCAGAAAAGCAAGAAAAACGAGGAAAATGAGCAAGTTGCAAAGTACGATAAAGCAGTGGTGGAGGCTATTTCGTCGCATCTGCGTGGCATAGTCTTTATTGTAACTCTGCGTCTTGTCGAGGCGCCGTATTTCGTCACCCACATGCCGTCATTATGAAGAGGATGTGGCTTGCTGTCTTGTTCTTGGGTTTACGTTTTGGCCTACGTTATTTTCCTCAGGGGACATCCTTGCCGATATGGACACAGATTGGCACTGCGAGGCGTGCAGATTGGTTCCGCTCCTGCACCAATATCTCACAGCCTGTTATTAAATAATAGCGGAAACACGATAATTCGCAACAGACAAGTGCGAAAAGGTACCTCAAGGACAGACGGGGGGGGAGGAGGAGGAGGAGGAAAAATTAATTCCGCGTCTCATCTCCCTCTGCCCTCTCAGGGATCTGGAACAAAGCAAAAGGAGGCGAAAGGTGGGAGCCGGAGAGACGAGAGATTGCATATCGGCAATTTTGCCTTGTGGGCTGCCCTAATGACCTTGCTGTTTGAGATTATCTCTTGGCTCAGAATTGGACGCTAAGATGGACACTAAGATGATGATGCATACGTAGTAGGTAAAAGCAGCACCCTGCTCCTGTTTACTGGGGTGTAATCCAGCTACCTCGAGCTTTAAAACATGTTGTATTTCATACGGTAAAAACAAAGTACGTAGTAGCATCCGGCCCCATCACCAGCATGGGGCATGGGGCTCAGTTACAGGCGCCGTATGACCGCAGTAGCGACGGATAAATAGCATTGAGACATTCATTTTTCTGGGGCGACTGACAGAAGGATGTCAACAGCAACGTTCAGACGAAGAGGTGTCGACGCACAAGACGATCCTTGGATGCAATGTGCCCCCGTAAGCTTTTCGGTGCAACTGGAAAGTCCGCCTGCATCGCACGCCCGAAACATATCTTCGGAATGCGCCCGTGCCAGCCAGCCCGACCTGCAGAAGATGTAGTAAGAGAGACATGTGAGGTGAGGCGGAAGATGAACCCCTCACTGTAAATCGAGGCTAAACTGGCTTAGGGGCCAGGCGTGCATGAGACCTTACGGCGGCCACCCCCTACATGGACTAGCTACTATTCTTGCAGCAAGATGGCGACAGTTCATTCATGGTTGTCAACCATCTCGACGGTCGACATCAAGTGCATGCGGTCAGTCATGCAGGCCACGAGTTATGTGAGGCGTGCAGCTGTAGGCATCGGTAGGGAACATGTCAGCCCCCAACAGAGATGCCTGTAGGCCCTTTTTTTAGCACATCATATGCACATGTGCAGGTAATATTTTGTCTAGGTTGACAGTGGCCAGTAATGCCCCAGCTCTAGCGAGTGCTACTTTAGCCCCGCCGTTCCTCGCTCCCGTCGTTCTGCCTTGCTCTTCGCCTTCATGCACGTTTTGGAGTCAGAGGTTCTCTTCCAGTGACTTGCATTCATAAGACATGTATATTAGGCCATTCTCCAGCACCATGTCCCGCTGTTACCGTCGTATAACGACCCACGACAGACATCTGGAACTGGAAATGTCTCCTTCGTTGGCCGGGGCCCTTCATTCATTAGCATCATCTTAGTAAAGAGAATAAGACGTATCCTACCAATGCTTGTTGGGTCGATGATGGGGCTTATCCTCTGGGGGCCTCCTTGTCTGTTTGGTTCAGGGGGGTGTTGGCAAGAAAGCGTCGCGGAAGTCTGCCCACCATTCCGTGACCCGCTAACCCCAACAGGGGAGGAGAGGGCAATATGTCTCCACGGCAAGCGAGGAATTCGCCTCGAAAATGTACCTGGGTTTGATCTTGGGCGGGCATTTTCACCATTTGCAGATGAGGCTGCGTTCGTGGCCTTCATCTCCTGCCCAGCGAGGCTGACAATCCATCGCCGAGGCAGGTCATCGAACGAGGCCCGTCCGTGAAGGGAAGGAGGATAGCGCATAGCAGCAGCCCCTTCGTGTCTAGACTCGCTTGCATCGGGTAACAGAGGTCCAAAGGTCGAAGGCAAGGGGGGTGTGCTGAGCTTCCGAACTAGAAGCCGTGCTGATAGTTCGGCAGTAGAAATGACCTTTGTTCCAGGTTCCCATGACTCTTTGCCAGTCAAAGCAGTCGAGAGCCATTCCTCAGCTACTGTCTTGGGTTGTTTAGTGCATCTGCAGCAGGACCGAAATGGAAATACCTCTGCGTCACATGGAAGGAGCAGGACCCATCCCAAACGATTGGTACAATATTGCTCAGTGGCCAGATTGCATAGATTAAAATGTATTGCGTTATGAGCAAGGTCATTACGCCAAAGGCGTGGCTTAGCTGTGCTCCTGCATCGGGGGCCTCCATGCCATGCTGGTCAGTGCATGGTATTGCCTGCTCGGGAAGTATCGATATCACTAGATCGCCAGTTCCTCGTGTACTTGCAGCACACTAGCTATAGAACTTGGCAAACATAATTCAGCACACTTCCGCCAGGGCTACATCGGTGATGGGGGCGAGAAGGATTCCAGACCGGCACTCCTCTTGTTTAGGATACCAGTGCACGAACACGGCAGGCATTCGCATCTCTCGTCTGTACACCACCTAACTGACTAGACGGTGGTGTCGAGTCCAGTGGCGTTGCGCTTCCTAGCTGAAGAACACCCTAAGAGGCGGGCAATTGACCCAGCGCGACCAACAAAAGCGCTGGATAGACGCTCATCTCCGCCCCTTGTTCCCACCGCAACACTAAAGGAGTGGCGTGCGGTCAGTTTGTCTAAGTAACAGAGTTCGGTCTACGACTATCTTGGGTAATCGACCGAGGGAACAAAGCACCATGAGTAGAAAAAAAAGGTAACATAGTACGGCCCAAAAAAAAGGCGCCGTCGCCGCCGCCACACCATGTGGAGGGGAAGGGTTCTTAGAGGGGGCGTGAGGGGTTCCTCTCGATACGTCTCCCGCGCGGGCGCCGGGATGGACCTCGCTGAAGAAAGATGGAGGGCTCCAGTTGTACCTGCTCCTTCCTGCTCCTGCGTCGTACTCCTCTTCGCCTCTTGGAAGCAATATATCAGCCTCCTCGATAGCGGAGCGCGAAAGTTGAAGCATCAGGCGGCTTGCGGCCAGCATTGATTGGGCGTCTACTTGGTGGAAATTACGCGGCCCCCTTGGTACGTACCTACACACACTATTGGGCGAATGCAGAAGAGCGGAAAAAATCCTGTTCGAAATCAGGCTGCCGGGGTTCGCAGTCGGAGGGGTGGTGGCAAGCAAGCCCTGTTCTTGGCCACATTACCGCGTCACACAACAGGTAAGGGGGGGTTTTGGAGCCTCCAAGCAATAGCAGAGACACACTAGCCCGGCATACAGACACCCCCCGGCATGTATTTCTGAGGCATTTCTACGATTTTTTTCTTGGTGAGGGTGGCTGGATGGGTACGGAGGCGAAGAGGACACGCTATTAATCATAGTGGTGGGTTGTACAAGAGACGTCTTGTAAATCCTTGAGTCAGTCTTTCAGCAGACTGCTATCGCAGGGAAAGGGAGAAAAAGAAAGAGGTTATATGTCGCTCTGTTGGTAGATATTACAGGTAATATTTTTCTGCCTCGATCAGGCGGAATGTCTTATTTCCTAGACCCGGCAAAACATGGCTTCCATCGCTCCGTCGCTGGGCATATTCCCGACAGCCGGGCCGTTCTTTCTGACCTTGCATGCCCCTGTACGATGGTGAGGCTGGGCTTCTCCTTTCTCTTATCCTTTTCGCTCGAAGGAACAAAAGCCCTCTGAGTCAGATCAGATGAGAAATTGTGCTTGTAGGGTAGCAGCAATGATTTTTTGGGGGTTTCGTTGCTGCCTGGTCGCATGTGCATCCTGGAACGAGTCTTGTTGGACGGCGCGGATGACTAGCGACTAGCGGTGCTCTTCGCGTGACTGAAAGTTGGCCGTAAACTTTTGCCCTGTTTTTTGCTGGATAAACGAGCTTCGGCAGTCGTCTTCCTGTAGGTCGGCTCGTCTTTCATGGGGGTGAATGTAACGATAGCTGTGACTGTACGCCGAAAGGCTGCCGGCCTGATGACGTTTGATATGCCGCGATATTGGATCTTTGCAAGCCGCAAAGGATCCAAGCCGCTCCACGTGCGCAATATTTATGGCACATGAGTTGCTTTCGATGTGAGACAGCGGTTTTGTGCTGTTTTCTGCTTATGAGAAGGTTGATTTGGTCGGATGTCTGTTGGGCGTGCTGCCAGGCATTTTCTTTATCGCGTATCGAGCGAGGTGACGAGATGAAGGCACACATGGCAGAGCACACAGAATAATAAGTCTGTCTCACAGATTTTTCCATAGAACTTTGAGGATGTCAAGTCTAAGAGAAAGCATCGTAGCAGGCGTAGAGATGAAGAAGGCAGACGGGCCGCGGGATGTATAATCCAGCAATCTTGTCGGGAGTATCCATGGGGCGATTTTTACGTCCTATATGGCTATAAGAAGGGTTTTTTATATCATTCGAAAGACTTTGTTATTGTATTTGCTTCTCATTCAGTAGTAGGGCTTGAAATGCCTCCTTTTGGTGGCTGTAACGGCGGCTGATGATCAAGAGACCACGCAGCGTAGAAGTCAATATAGTATCAGTTACATGTATCAGGCACATTCTCTGGGATAACTTTGCTGATCGCTGTGCGGTCAACTGGTGCTGTTGGCCATGAGGTATAGGTTAGCGTGCCGATGGGAATGTCTTCAGGAATATGCGGTTGATTTTCTAACACAAGGTACCGAGTATCCCTTATGGTTCCCAGCATGTGCGAGTCAACCTGGACGGCCCGTCGGGGGCTGTGCTTCAAAGATGTTTCCTTTACCACCAGACGTGACGTCGCAGTGCTCGCTGGAGGTTCCCTCCCATCCTAGTTTTCATCTTCACGCCACCCATTTACATAGTTCTAGTGCTATATTGTCGTAGGGAGAGGCATGCGACACATTCTGATGAAAAGAAGCTACGCCTTACTCATGCTCTCGTCTGTGTGAGCGATTTGCCGTGTACCTGCTGCCAGATGTTGCAGCAACCGGCGATGCTAGAATGAAAAGGAATTTAAAGAATGAACGCTGTGGTCTATGTTTCCATAATAAGGTGCACAGTTATGACTGTTCTCCCTCATTATAAAACTTGTGGTGGCCATTCACCATCGCGTCCACCACCCAGACTTTACATCTACGAGAGCATTGTCGCACAATTTGACACTCACACCTTCAGTATGGTTGATTAAATCATCAGGAACTCTCGCTTATCTCTTCCAGGCCAAGCTATTAAGAGCTTTTATCGAAAACAGTTCTGTAGATTGCAGTAGCGGCACGAGCTGCAGCATTGGACGAGCTGCGAAAGGCCGTCTCAATCGCGGTTGGGTAAGGGAGTTTAAGAGCGAAACCAGTACTCTAAATCATATGCCGCATCCAGACTTGGCATGAAATCTACTCGACTTCACAGGAGATGATCCCGTTCAAGTACGGTTTTCTCATGGTAGCATCTGCGATTTCCCAATTGGCGCAGCCGTATCGTTGATCTTTGCTGAATTTCACATTCATCCGCCCGAAGCAGATCTCTAGGCTGTCTAGAGTACTCGACACTCAAACGTAACGCTGTAGAGTAACATGCCGTTCCTTCCGAGGGATTGCTACGCATGACTACTCGGAGACGGTCTGAATCGGATTGCCTAGCTACCTGTAATTTTTCATGGATGATGCAGCACTTCTCTGGACGCCTTTCGATAGCTGTTAGGTGTAATAATGCACTTGAACATACCTGAATCTGCGCATTCTTCCATGTTGATTGGGAGACATTTGCGCTTTGTCCCAACCCGCAAGACTACATGGCCACTTGAAACAGTCACTCTTTACCGGGACCTTCAAGGATAACACAAGCCTACTTCTTGGGTTACATTAGGGTAACTTAATTCTCAGCTACTATGGATTGGATGGCGATAAAGAGGAACTGAGGGCAACCCCGAGTCCTTTTCAGACATGGTGAAAAGGTATACCGTTGCCGAGTGGAACATCAGTAGCCCACCAATTTCGGAAAGACAGGTAATACTTCTTAGCAATACCCAAAAAAATCCAGTGAATACAGCTTGATTTACAGAGGTCTTTGAAACAACCTGCTTCGGCATCTGCTATGCTTCAGCTCACTCTTGGTCGTGACGTCATGGCAACAATTGGCAGGTTCAGATGTGAGACTGTCGATTGGGCGTTGAGAGAGCAGGTTGCCAAATTCTGATCGTTACATTGCGCGTCAAGCATATCGATTTCATGGTATGCGACACTCGCTCCGAAGCAATAGTTGTCCAAGAGCCCAAGACACCGTCGATGGCGATCGCTAGCCCCAATTATTGACATGGGCGGTGCCAGGGTGCGGGAGTGGTCACGCGACAGTGGCATGGCGAGATGGAGGTGATCTCGATTGCGGTGAGGGGGTGCCTGGCTGCGATTCTTCAAGTTGCGTGGCTGCCATTAGTTAAAAATTCGATTCCTTGGAATAATCATATTTTTGTGACTTTATTTCGTCTCGCGAGTTGTTAGAAAATTCAATCGTTGGACACACGAGGAAAAGGGGCAAGCTGTGGAATGGCAGAGCAATTAGGTAGTGTGGAGCAAAGAGTGCGGAAGTTGGGGCAGCCCCTGGAAAAGTTTCCGAATATAGCACATTTTAGTGGATGCGAGCGCTGTAGGATGCTTGAACAGAGCGGATTCCCCCCTAAACTGCCCTAAACTGCCATAAACTGCTCCAAACTGCGCCTGGCAGCCTCCAAGCCCCTGATCGCTGTCCCTGGCCAGGCACGTCCAGGCTTAGCGCCAAAACGCCTCTCCAAAGCTTCACCACTTGACAGCACTACCAGCGTCGCGTCCATCCAAAGTGGTCCCTTTTTTATTTTTTGCTCGTCCAATTTTAACTTCTTCGTTGTCGATCTTTCCACCACCCCTTTGCTCTTTGCCCACAAAGACAGTTTGCGCTGACAGTCGTGTCATCATCTTCTTCTTCTGCATCCATTGGCACGCTCTCCTTCGTTCGTCCCTTTCCGCCATTGGTCGCCTGCCTTCCTTTCCTTCTCGACATTCGTTTTCTTTCTTCGCGACGAGGCGCATCATGAGCTTCTTCACGGCCTTCATCGGCTTCTTGGCCCCCCTCTTCATCGCCCTGTCGCCGGTGCTGTCGTATGGCGACCAGGCCCTCGCGATGCACCGCAGCAAGTCGAGCGCTGGCTTCTCGCTCGACATTCCGCTAATTATGCTCGTCGCTTCCTTTCTTCGGTACGTCATTCTGTCCGTTTGCGCGCCCCTCTCCCTGGGACCCCCACCACATCGCCAAGGCATCGCAAATAGACTGTCTTTTTGGTATCTTCGCCGTCGGTTGCTAATCCATAACCTTTTATAGCATCTTTTACTGGCCCGGCGCGCGATACGATACAAGTCTGCTGGTTCAGTCCGTCATCATGGTCGGCATGCAGCTTGCGCTGCTCAAAATCGCCCTCGACAACCGCCCGAGCCCGTCCTCCAAAGGAGGCGAGGCCAGTCAGCCTTTCAGCGGCATGCAGTCCAACGACAAGGGCTTCGTCGAGTCCATCATGAATTTCGAGCGTCCTTACAACTTCTGGCAGTGGAAGGCGGACAAGCCGTACGTTCCCAGCAACCAATGGGTGCTGACCCCCTATGCGCTCCTCCAAGCTAACACGACGCTGCAGGTACTGGCACTTTCTCATGTATTTTGCCCTCGCCCTCTGCGTCCTTCAGCTCATCTTCGCCCCGATCCACTCCTTCTACGGCTTCTACTCTGAGATGCTCGGCATCATCGGTCTCTCCGTCGAGGCCACCCTCCCGCTGCCGCAGATTGTCGCCAACATCCAGACCCGCGCCTGCAAGGGCTTTCGCCTGTCTGTTCTCGCCAGCTGGCTCATCGGTGATGCCATGAAGATGATCTGGTTCTTCACCTCGACCTCTGAGATCCCCTGGGCCTTCAAGGTCTGCGGTGTCTTCCAGGCCAGCTGCGACTGCCTCCTCGGCCTGCAATACTTCCTCTTCGAGACCCAGGCCGGCGCGCAGCTGCTCCAGTCTTCTTCTTTTGGCGGCGGCAGCAGCAGCGGCCACGGCCAATACCACCAGATGCAGCAGATGCAGGAGAACAACTGGGACAACCATCACAACCACCAGTCCGAGTACAAGCACAACCCCACGCGAAGCATCACCCCGACGAGACGGCCTGCGCCCTTTAGCGACGACGATGCGGAATAGAGGTCCCGTGCGGCCGGTCGACTGGTGCTGGCGAGCTGGCCTGTCATAGCAACGGCCCTGCTTTCATGGACTTCTTGTTATGCGCCAGAGGCTATTTGTGAAACAAAAAATTCATGAAAAAAATCATCACTTGTAATCAATTGAATTGGCGTCATTATGGGTCTGGGCATTGTGGATTAATTTTGGGACGTTTTTATACATCAACATTACTATCATAGAGAGTCGCTTTGGTTAGCCTTGTGCGTTGGCGTTCTCAGTTGCAGCGAGCTGGGCGTTAGCACCTGTTATGGAAGGACTTTGGGGGAAAGGTATAGACGACAAGATACACCGGCGTACTTTGAGAAATTTGCATTAAATAAAAGATATATAATATACACGCATGGCGATTTATTCACTGATACATTTTTTAATTCGTATCCTGCTCACATGCCCGTGTCATTGTCCATGTGCGCCTCACTTTGTTGTAGACGCCTATCTGAGCTGCACCAAACAACACCGGGACCCAGAGGACCCAGCCACCTCACTTTCACATCGACACTCCTGAACTACCTTTCGTCACTACTCTCCAGCTGCCATCACCACATTCTCGCAACTCCGTTATTTTAGTGTTGGCTGCGCCAAATACTGCTTTATTCTATACAAAGATTTTGGCTTTTTTTTTTCTTTCAAGTTATTTGCCCGCCAACACTAGGGGAGTCAAAGTCGTCGCCATTGATCCACGTCGCGGGACGAGCCGCTGCTAGCTGCCTTGTTGGCGTCCGATCGCAAAGAGCCAACCGCCTGCGCCCCGGTCTGGAGAACATCCGAGTCTCTGTCTTTTCTTGATGATCTGCATTTGATTTGCCGGTTCCTTTTACAGCCCAGAGCAGGAAAAGAGCAACCGCGTGCTCTGCCTCATCTCGATATCAACTTGTCCGCGACCATTGTACAAGTCCTGCCTGCAAATACCACCTTTTCTGTTATTTTGCCAGTTACTAAATCTGCTCGCTGTCTTCTTACGACAGACTGGACGGTAACTCTTCAGGCAAGTCTCCTTTCCTATTGATGTTGATGAATTCTTTGTTCCCAGCCCTGTCGTGTGATTCTGCACGAGCACGTTGGCCAAGACTTGGGAAATCAGACAAGTGTTTGCGACTTTTCCTGCCATTTTCCATCTCAGGAAACAATCGATCGTCATTTTGGCAGTCAGTTACTGCAGCTCTGCGTTGAGAAACAGCTGCCAGCTGCCGCGTGCAGATGCCTTTTCAACACCGCCCTAAACACCCTTCCTCCTTTTCCGCCTCTCTCTTGCACGCTCACAGCACGGCGTCTACAAGCAAATTCCTTTTTTACTTCAGTTGAAGCTATTTGATCATCACGCTTTATTTTCTGCCTTCCTCCCATCTTACCCCTGCACAGCTTCTTCATACCTGCTTCAATCCCAAGCTGCATTCCGCAACACTTTTTCCTAGCCAGGCATTGATCCGTGTATGATCTCTCTGCAACCAAATCCTTTTGCGCATTTGCTAACATATCATCCCAGAACCATGGCTCCGTCCGTATCCAAAGCAAACTACAAGTCGTACGATGCGCAAGCCCGCCTGGTTCGTGCCATCGTCGCTGCTCATCCCGCAGTCAAGTGGAACTACAAAGGTAATACATTATGCTTGGTTCCCCCTTCACCCGACCTCATGGACTAGCTGTTTTGTGTCTGCGCAAGTTCTCCTGGAAAACGGAAGAGGTGGATAGTGATTGACTGTTGCTCGGCAGAGATTGCTGCCTGCTACGGCTCAGACATGACAGACAATGCCCTCAACCACCGCTTCAGACTCATCCGAGCCCAGAGCGAGATTATCACGGTAGCGCGCGGCGCCAATCTTGATATGAAGTATCTCAGTGTGGATGAGTCTGCTTTGCCCAAGACTGTTGGCGCCATCGACAAGAACAGTACGCAGTCAAAAACTTTCATACGTCCAAAGGCCGTTGCCAAGCCACCATTCAAGAAGAATTTGCGGTCGGTTTTATTTAAAGCTCAGAGGCTAACAGAGTTGTTCATAGACATTGCCAAGTATTTTGGTCAATCGACTGCCGACGGCATTCAGTTTCAGTTTCGAACCATCAAGAAGGATGCCGACAAGATGCGCGCCACGGCAGACGGCGGCGGCGATCCATCCACCTGCCTCGATCTCGGGTCCGGCAGCGGCCCTTCATTCACGCCAACCACGCCACCCAAGACGCAGCGCTCGCGCAACACTTTAACCACGCCGACCACGGGTGGCGGAGGCAGTGCCAAGCGCAGCCGTGCCGGGCAGAGCGTCGTCAAGATAGAGTCTGACGAGGAGGGCGAAGATTCCGAGTCCACGCACAACTGGAGCGAGATGGAGGCTACCCCCTCCAAGCGTCCTCGCAAGTTTGACGCGTCCGCGACCCCAGGCCAGAAGAATGGGGCGCCGTCGCGCCTCGCCGCCGCTCGCGCAAGCGCTACCATCGCGAGCGCCTCGGCCCAGCTCCAGAGCAGCGAGTCCGAAGCCGAGACGCGCACCGCGAGCTCCATGACGCCACGCCCCGCGGCGGGGGGCACTCCCGCTCACCTGCGCAACGGCACCGGCAGCAGCGGCCTCAAGCCGTCTTCGTCCTTTGCCACGACCGCGCCGCAGGTGCAGCAGCCGCAGGCGCAGCGCAGCTCGGCCTCGCTGTTTGGCAGCGTCCCTGCCCACGCGGCGTATTCGCAGCCCGCCAGGCAACCCTCGCCTCCCTCGTCCTCGCTGTTTGGCAGCGATGCTTTTAGAAACACGGGCGCGGACGCCTACTTTGGCGGCGGTGGCAGCAGCAGCCAGGATTTTGGCCACATTGGCCACGGTAACACGTTCTACGACGATGATGACACCATTGACGGCGAGATTTAGCCCTCTTCCCGGACAAAGAATTTCAACGATTTCGTTCTTTCTTCACAAGTGTTTGCAATCTTCACGATGCTTTGTATACCCATACTAGTTATGTTGCTGAGACAATTGATCTCGCCCTTTGATTTCTTGCACATGTTTTTACAATTTTGCTACATTGACCAGGGAACACTGGGAGTTTTTTTTTTCTTGCATTTTGCAGAGAGGCGGATTTGGCTCTACAGAGTTGGACGGAAAATGGTCCCAGGGCACGGGATACGGAAGTACAGGGAATACGCATTAGAGATAGATAGTGAAAGCTGATGCTCTTCAGGAGCAATTAAGCCAGACAGATGGCCATCAGGACATAAAACAGATTCAGTTCCATTATGAGACTCCTCTTTTTCCCATCATCAGTGCCACCATGTAACAAATGTAGCATTTTGATAGGTTATAAATATATGCCTCCTCACAAGCGTATCTGGGCACGAGTTGCGTCTCTCGTCCAGTCTTTGTACATTTCAGTTGGTATCTTCTCTCCATTACTCATGTATGCGCATCGTTTCCGAATTCCTCCCCTTTCCAACACCAGCTCTGCATTCACATCCACTCACACTAAAGAACAAAAAAAAACAATCTATGCAAGCAGCAGGTCCCACAGAGCCTGCTGGTCCACAAAGTCATGATGAATCACATTGACCAGCCAGTAGTCGTCGCGGATGCCGCCCAGCAGCTTCTCGCTGTCGGAGCCCTTGCCGTAGACGCGCGACCACTCGTCCCAGATGCCAAAGGCCTCCTCGCACCACGCGCGGAACGAGACCTCCTCGATGATGGTCGGCGTCACAATCTCCTTGCCGGGGAAGACGCCCCACGTCACGGCGTTGGTGCTGCTGCTGCTCGAGGTCGTGGGCTTGGTCTTGTCGCCGTTGGCGGCGGCGCTGCCCGAGTTGTCGGAGCTGACAAAGTCGCCGCGGGCGTTGCCGGCGTAGAAGCAGACGACGTCGCGGACGCCGGGCTGCTGCAGCTTAGCCCTCAGCGCGGCCCAGTCGGCCGAGGACAGGAAGAACTCGAGAAAGGCCTTTTGGAAGACGAAGCCGTTGGCGGGGCCCCAGCCAAAGGTGGCGTCGGAGGAGCGGGTGCTGTTGACGGCGGGCTGGGAGGCGACGGTCCACCAGCCCTTGGCGTTGAGGGCGGCGAGGTGCGGCGTGATGGTGCTCGACTCGGCGAGCAGCTCCTCCTCGCTCCAGGGCAGGGCGGCGAGCTCGCCGCGGACGTGCCGGACAAACATGTCGTCAATGTCGCGCTTGGTGGCCGGGTGGCCCCAGAGCCGGACGGCCTGGGTGACGGACATGTGCAGGCTGACGCCGTAGCCGTCGATCTCGCCGTAGGCGGGCGAGCGCGAGTCGCCGAAGCGGCCGTTGGGGAAGTCGTCCCAGGTGGCCTCGCGGCCGAGCGCGCCCTCGCCCTCGGAGATGGCTAGCGTGTTGGCCCGCGAGTTGAGCTGCTCGGCCGGCACGCCCGCCTCGGCGCCCGTCGCCTCCCACTCCGGGTTGGTCCGCCGCCCGCTGCTGGCGATGACGCGGTTGTGCGGGTCCGAGCCTACCGACGAGTGCCGCCGCGACGAGCGCGAGTGGCTGCGCGGCGGCGGGATGGCGTGCCCGTTGATCTGCAGGAACGGCGCCGACGTCGGGCCGCTGTCGACGACGGCTTCTTCCTCGGCGGGCTCGTCGGGGATGAGGTTGGTCCGCTCCAGGATGAAGGTGACGGCCTTTTCCAGGTTGAGCGTGTAAAAGTGGAAGCCCTTGGGGCCGGGCGTCTTGCTCTTGATGGCGCGCACCTGCTCGACCAGCTCGCTCAGGATGTCGACACCGACCGTCTTGACACGCTCGTCGTCACCCTTGACCGCGGTGAGGCGATCGAGGATGGCGGCCGGCATGGCGGCGTGGCTCAGCTTGGCGGTGCGCTTGATCATGGCGAAGCTCTGGATGGGCATCAGGCCCGGCATGATCGGAATGGTTTTGAAGGCACCGCTGGGGTGCTGGCGCAGCGTCGTCTCAAACCGCTCATAGGCCTCGATGTCGAAGAAGAGCTGCGTCATGATGAAGTCGGCGCCAGCCTGCACCTTTTCGACCAGATACGGCAGGTCATGCTCCAATGACTGTCCCAGCGGGTGGCTCTCGTCGGCGTGGCCTTCGGGATACGCGGCAACGCCCACGCAAAAGTAATCGCCGTGCTTCTTGCGAATGTACTTGACCAGGTCGAGCGCCCAGACAAAGTCCTCGCCGCCCTCGTTGTCCGAGTCCTCGGCCGTGCGATACTCTTCCTTGCGCGGAGGGTCGCCGCGGAGGGCGAGGATGTTGCGGATGCCCAGGGCCTTGGCGTCCTCGAGGGCCTTGTCAATGAGCTTGCGGCTCATGTTGGTGCACGTCAGGTGCAGGCAGGTCGTCATGCCCAGCTCGCGCTGGCACAGCTCGGCCAGCTCGAGCGACTTGTCGGCCGTCGAGCCGCCCGCGCCCCAGGTGACGTTGACAAAGAGCGGGCGGAGCCCTTGCTCCATGCGGTGCAGTCGATCGCGCAGGTTGGAGAAGCCCATGGCCGTCTTGGGCGGGAAGAACTCGAGCGAGAAGTACTCCCCGTCGGCCGGAAGCGCGGCAATCTTGTCTGTAATCTTTTCCATCTCGATTCGATCGTGTTTAGGCGTAGAGCCTTGCGTTGGAGAAGAAAAAAAGTTTCAATATTCGACCGTTCGACGAGTCGTGTCGTCGCTTGTGAGTTTGTCGTCCGCCTTTGGTGGGGTTCAAATTCGCAGACCGAAAGCGGATTGCGACAGAAGCGGAACGGTCCGGTCGTCAGCGGCGCGACGCGTCTTGATATGTCTCGAGAAACGATTATGCTCTTGTTTAGAGAGGCGATAATCAATCGAGGGTTTTAATTTGATTGAATTGAACGCGGAACCCCTCAATCGGCTGCCCAGATGAAAGCCGAAGGTAAGCCAGGAGGGCCGCTGGACTTTTTTTGGAGCCCCACGCGGGGCGGGACAGTTTGGCGGGGTTGCAGCAAGCTGTTAATAACAATTAGCGGCCTCGTTGGCTGGATTAGGGGAGTTGCGACTGTAATTTAGCGCTGGCTGCATGAATTGCAGGTAAAAAATAGCGCTACCATGCACCCAGTGGCAAGATTGTACAGCTGGGTGTTGCAGCGGTCTTGCAGCGATGATGCGAGTCACCTGAGCGGCGCCGGCGCGCGGAACAGCGGCGCTCTTTAGCGGTCACGCGGTCTGTGGCTGGACCCTGCAGTGGCCGCCGCACCTGCCACAGCATCTGCCACAGCACCCTCATCCGCTGTATACTTCAGCCACACGCGCACTAAACCCTGTCAGGAACTGGTAGCTTTCTGCTAAGCTTTGGTCCCTGGGGATACCTAGAAAGACCATCGTCATAGCATCTTGGCAAGTCGCAAAGCTGTTAGTATATTTGCGAGCGCTCCTTGCATTATTGAGGCGCCCATAGCATGGCCAATTCATGATGCAGGCTCTCTACACAAGGCGCTTCCCCGGTCGCGCAGCTGTCCTACTGCGGTCGCGTATCGCCAGCTCTGTCGCCACGCTACAGTCATCGCCACTAACCACGACATCGACCTCTACGAAAACGCACGACATCAGCGCATTCCCCCAGTTGCGGCGATGGTACAGCCTAAATCTCAATTCGATTGATGCGAAATGGCGCAAGAACTGGCAGGAGATTGCTGCCAACGAGCCGACCCAGAAGGAGCGCGTGCAAAGCTCCACGAATACCAAATATGTCTTGCCCATGTTCCCGTACCCCTCAGGGACACTCCATCTGGGTCACTTGCGCGTGTACGCGATTGCAGATGTCGTCGCCAGATATCACGGATTGAAAGGTCAGGATGTGCTGCTCCCCATGGGATGGGATGCCTTTGGTCTGCCAGCTGAAAACGCGGCGCTGGAGCGTGGCGTCCCTCCCGCTGGGTGGACAGAAAGCAACATTGCCAAGATGAAAGAACAGCTTGGAGTCATGAATGGCAGCTGGGACTGGA
This sequence comes from Aphanocladium album, assembly GCA_029218145.1. NCBI lineage: Eukaryota > Fungi > Ascomycota > Sordariomycetes > Hypocreales > Aphanocladium > Aphanocladium album. The sequence continues at coordinate 28,967 of JARDXD010001657.1, read as the reverse complement.
GCAACGTGGGTATCATCCTCAACGCTTTCAATACTCTTCTAACACCGTCTAGGAGCTTGCCTCATGTGATCCTGAATTCTATAAGCATACGCAAAAACTTTTCCTTATGCTCTACGAAAAAGGCCTTGCTTACCAAGCCGAAGCCGAAGTCAACTACGACCCCGTCGATAAAACAGTCCTGGCTAATGAGCAGGTCGACGCGAATGGCTGCTCTTGGCGATCCGGCGCCAAGGTGGAAAAGCAGCTTCTGAAGCAGTGGTTCCTGCGCATCTCTGATTATAGAGAGGACTTGCTGCGCGAGCTAGACACTCTGGCCAAAGATGATGCCTGGCCGGAACATGTTCTTACACAACAGCGCAACTGGCTTGGCAAATCAACCGGAGCGCTCATCAAGTTCCCCATAATGGCCATGGGTCATGTCGTAGACGCTGCGATTGAAGTATTTACCACGCGCCCAGACACTCTCTTTGGCGTTCAGTATATTGCGCTCGCTGCGTCCCACCCAGTCGTCGCAAAGCTCGCCGAAGCGGACCCTGAACTGCGCGCTTTCCTGGATACTCTACCTGGGCTGCCGCCCGATTCTAAAGTGGGTTACGTCTTGCCCCAGCTTCGAGCCGTCAACCCTCTTGCCTATCATGACGACACTCCAGATGCTACCAAAGCGTCTCTGCCGGTATTTGTTGCGCCGTATGTGCTCGGCGATTACGGCGAGGGTGCTGTCATGGGGGTTCCCGGTCACGACGTGAGGGATCACGCCTTCTGGAAAACGCACAACAGCGAGCAGCCCGTCCGATATGTGATTGCTGAATCGCCTGATGAGTCTACGGCCGTCATCCCAGCCGAGCCTTACGTGGAGCACGGCTTCATGACTGAGCATAGTGGTCTCTTCAAGGGCAAATCCTCCAGAGATGCAGCCGAAGTCATGGTCAACATGCTCAAGACGGCTGAGTTGGCCAGTACTGTGGAAAAATGGCGTCTTCGCGACTGGCTCATCAGCCGTCAGAGATACTGGGGCGCACCGATTCCCATCATTCACTGCGACAGCTGTGGAAGCGTCCCTGTGCCGGAGGCTGACCTTCCCGTGAAGCTCCCCGATGTTGAGAAACATTGGCAAGCTGGTAAGGCTGGCAATGCGCTGGAGAATTCCCCCGAATTTGTCAATACGAAGTGCCCAAAGTGCAAGGGGCCTGCGCGTCGCGACACCGACACCATGGATACATTTGTGGACTCGAGCTGGTACTTTGCCCGTTTTGCAGACCCTCACAACAGCAAAGATCTTTTCTCACCAGACTCAACCAAGGCTCTGCCCGTTGACATTTATATCGGTGGCGTTGAGCACGCGATTCTGCATCTGTTATATTCACGTTTCATCTTCAAATTCTTGGCTGGCACACCCTTGATGCCGGATTATACAGAAGAAAGTGCTGGCACCGCAGAGCCCTTTAAACGCCTGATCACCCAAGGCATGGTTCACGGCAAAACATTCATTGACCCGGCCAACGGGAAGTTCCTGAAGCCAGACGAAGTCGACTGGAGCGACGCGGCCCAACCCAAGGTAGTTGCAACTGGCGTGGCTGCGGAGGTTCGCTTCGAAAAGATGTCAAAGTCCAAGTACAATGGTGTAGACCCGACCGAGTTCATCGCCAAGTATGGCGCCGATGCCACACGAGCCCATATGCTGTTCCAGGCGCCGGTCGCCGATGAGCTCAAGTGGGACGAGTCCAACATTTCGGGTGTGACGCGCTGGCTGCAGCGACTGCATGACACTATTGTCAAGATTGGAGCTACTGCGCCGGGTGAAACCGCATTGGGCTATTTGCAGGCGAAGCAGGCCAATATCGGCAACATGAGTAAGGCTGAGGCGAAGCAGCTCAACACTGATATCCTCCTCTGGCGCGAAACGCAGCGCATCATTAACAACATCACCCGCGCGTACGATCAGGTGTACGCTCTGAATGTTATCGTGTCCGACCTCATGACACTCACCAACGCCTTGGTTGGAGCCAAGGATGCCAGCCCCGCGATCAAGTGGCACGTCGCCGATACCATGACAAGGCTGATGGCTCCCGTCGTCCCCGCTGTCGCGGAAGAATGCTGGAGTGTACTGCATCCGTCAGCCGGGTCTCTGTTCAAGTCGGCAAGCTTCCCCGAAGCAGACGGAACGCTGGAAGTACTGAAGCCGCAGTCACAGACCTCGGTGATCCAGATCAACGGCAAGGTGCGCGGCAACCTGGAACTGCCGGCGCCCGAGGACGGCCTCACGGGCGATGCGCTCAAGGACTGGATGGTGGAGCAGATCTTGGCAACGGAAGAGGGACGAGCCAAATTTGGCCAAGGTCAATATGATATCAAGCAGGCGAAGCGAGCAATTGCCGTACAAAACGGCGCGCTGATTAACTTTGTCATGTAACAACATTATTGTAACATTAGCATGTATAATAGCGGATGTGACATGTGTAAGCATAGTGTATTGTAGAATAGTGGAAGCATTAGTTAGCCTGCCAAGAGTATATATCCAACTCTTTCGTCATATGTACCGATTGAATTGTTGAGTGCTGCATTCTTTGCATGTATTTACAATTTCTCGCCATTCATCATATAATTCCAATTGTTTCTTAGTCTAGCCGCCTTTCCTCACCTGGAGGCAACAGGCGCTCCGTTTCATCGCGGTCGACCTTGTTCTTCTTGCGATAAATAACGTAATGCTGCAGAATAAAGAGCACGTCGAAAAAGATGCTAATCTGACCGAGCCCAAACTTGACGGGGTTGCCGGTGATGCCGCTCCAGTTATGCTGGAGGTAGCTGTCGATGCTCTGCTGGGCGATGCTCAGGAGGCCGCCCACGATGTCGAGCAAGATCTGCCAGATGCTCCAGCCCTCGGTGCTCTTGTTGCGAATGTTGGCCAGCAGCTGCGGCGTGTACTTGACGAGCGTGACGGCAATCTTGACGTAGCCGAGCGCGTAGACGACGTCGAGGTCGCACCAGTCGACGCGGGGATCGATGGTGCGCCCAGCGGAGCGCGCGCCGACAATGATGTAGACGGCGGCAACGCCGAGCAGTGCGCCGACGGTGAGGCCGACGGCGAAGCGGCTGGGTCGCGACCTGGGGTTGTACGTCGGGAAGCGCCAGAGCGAGGTGCCGACGAGGTACTGCGAGGCCGTGATGACGGAGAGGACCAGGCCGTGCAGGGCAAAGGTGACGTCGTTGAAACGGACCGTCGGGGTTTTGCCCGGGTTGCGCGCGGCGTACTGTCTGCGCACGCCCTCGAAGTAGTAGAGCGCGACGTTGGAGGCAAAGTAAGAAGCGAAGCCTGGGCGGTCGCGTGTTAGCAACCAGGGTCTGGAAGAGTTGCGCGCCACAGGGAGAGAAAGGGTGACAAGACGTACCGAGGATATTGAGGAAGGGAAAGTCAACAGTCGTGCCAGTGGTCGACCGACGGCGGAAGTTGAGCAGCGGTTGGGGATAAAATGAAAGACTCCAGAGGATAAAGTAGATCCAGCCGAAGGTGGCGGAGAGAAAGGTTAGAAAGCTCATGGTGATGCCTGGCGCAGAGCGACTCGATGTATTTCAGATTCGATGATGCAATTTTGCAAAGGCGCAAAGCCCTCGTAGGTTTGCTGTTCGCCGTGTGGTGCAGCGCCGAGGACACAAAAAGTCAGTAACGATTTACAAACGAGTGTAAATGCGACGTGGCGATGGTGTCGCAACAGTCGCAAAGAGAGAGCAGTCGTGTTTGAAGGGGCAAGTTTTTTGGCGGGGAGTAGCGGCGGCCAAGTGTCGCGATTCGGTGACGAAATTGCGGGAGCGCGTAGCGTACCCAGACAGGCGGCTCGGACAAGGCTTGCTAGCCCACAACGCCGAAGCCGCGCCGTGTTTGAGTAACGCAATTGATGGGCGGTAATGACTACAATGTGTTTTCATCGTGTACCAGAGTGTTTTCGGCTTGGGCCGAGCAAGAAGTAGAAACAATGCAGCACTTATACGCCTCCACTGCAGGTAAGACATACTAGGAAACTAAATCGGAGAGCCATCCTGTTACGACTTCAGCAATGGCGATTGATAGAGTCAATCAAACTGCAACTTGTTCTCAAAAATACACCAATAGACTAACAGGATTTTGAAAAGCATTCCGTTTCTATAGCCCCATCTACCCCAACTTGCAGTGCCATTGTCGGCACACTTCCTCCCAACTATACACGCCACACCCGCGCCCCATCGCCCCAACACGGCCAACTCGCTCATTCTCTGCACAACCAAATGCCAAAACAACAACACCATCATGAATGGCAAAAAGAAAAAAAGAATAGAGCAGAGCAGGACACTTTCGAGTGCAACTCCATAGACCACTCGGACACTCCGCCGTCACGACGGAGACAGGACTCGAACCTGCGCGGCCGAAGCCATTGCATATCGTGGATGATCCCTGTACCACTGGGGCACTCTGCCTAATCGGGAAGTGACTTATTTGGGTTTATCATCTGGAGGGATTGGAGGCGGTATTTGATATACTGAATTTGCCTTTGAAATGGTGGCGACGAGGGTAGAATAGGGCAGGCAGGTGTGTAAGTCATATATATCTATGCTGGCTGGCGTTAAAAGCGGGTGATGATTACTACCGTTTCAAATTGCCGAGGATTATATGCGAACTGGGGCATCTAACATAGACCAATATATAATAGAAACATTGTCGCCATGGCCAGCTCCCTTGCCTGCTCTGCGGAACTGCCTCACCAGCTCTTCCTTGGGCCGCCACCGCCCCGTCACAAACCACACCCTCGGCTTCTCCATGTCCATGTCGTTCTCGTCTACCCAAAAGCACGTCTTCCCCGGTGCCAGGTAGCAGACCGCCCAGGGCGGCGCCTGCCCCGCGCCGCGCCGCGCGACGAGCCGCGCCGTCTCCAGCACCGGCTGGCGCTCGACGAGGCCCGCGAAGGCGCTCAGCAGCGGCAGCATGGCGTCCTCGACGGGCAGCTCGCGGAACCAAAACGGGTGCTCGTCAAAGATGCCGTCATGCTGCCCCTCCTGCAGCGTGGCGTACCGCGGCCGCCAGTCGAGCGGCGTGTCGAAGTCGATGAGGCTAAAGTCGCCGTCAAAGTACCACTGGCCGGCGGGCGAGAGCAGCGCCAGGCCGACGGTCAGGTTGCGCAGCGACGGCCATATTCGCTCGTCGTCGTTGTCGTCGTTGTTGGTTTTGAAAAAGGACGGGCTGACCACGCCAGAGTAGGACAGGTCTGTGGCGTGCTGCGTCGCGGTGTGAAGACGCTGGTACAGAGCCTCGTAGCTATCCGCTCCGACGCCGCTTGGTGCCTGGATTCGGATGCCAAGCACGCCGAGGCTCAGCGTCAGGCTAAACTGTGTGAGTCCGCGTATTTTGGGTAGATTGGCCTCCAGATATTTGCCAAAGGCATCGCGCGCCGCGTTCCTGATAGCCTGCGACTCGGACTCGGTAAAATACCACCTCACGCTTTGCAGATTTGGAAAATGCTGAATCAGCGATGCCTGTTCCACGAGATGCAACTGCAGCACATTGCGTCGCTCCTTTTCTGTGTTAGGCGCCAACGGGGTAAAGTCCAGCCGCTTCACGCAAGCGATGTCGCCGAGGGCCTTGCTGTGGATGCGATCAAACACCATGCCCTGGCGGGTCGAATGCCTCAGGTCATGGTCAGCAGCCTCAAAACGAAGAGTCAGCTCGACAGATGACTTGTCCTTCTCTGAGCTCAGTGCTTCAAACAGTGGAGGCAGTGCATCTTTGATACCGATATACGTTCGGTGCTCATGCGTCAGGGCTAAGACCACGGTGAGCGACCGAAGGTAAGAACGTCGCTCAGGGCGTCTTTCCAAAGCATGCTTCAGTTTTGCTATACCACTGTATCCCAAGGTCAATTTTGAGTAGACGACAGGCTCGACGGCACGCTGCCATCGGTAGGATATCGTGGCCGCATCTGCTCTTGTCCAGAATTTGGTTGGGGGCTGCGGCAGTGTCTCCCCTTGCTGCTGCTGCCTGTCTTGGCCATGTATACGATGCACCTTTGATGCGATATTCTTGATGATGCTGAATCTTTTCTTTGCTGTTACTGCTTGCTCTGGCGCAGTAGCCGGCTCCGCCATCTCCTGCTTGTCCTCGGGGAGGAACGCAGCGATGCGGTCAATGATCTCTTGGGGCAATTGATCCATGCTGGATAGTGCGAATATACTCGCGACTGTTTAGGCAATCATCTGAAAGTCGGTATATATAGATGTTTGCTTTTCGGGAATGGCTTGCTTCCGGCAAGCTGGCGCGCAGGCGGAAATGAGGCGTCCCTGTTAGCTTGGCACAGCGGAGCCGCGATATCAGCCTCACATTGGATGGTACATAATTGGTTCAAAATCGCGGCAGTTTAACAGCTACAGATTTATAAAAAAAATTACCTACCGTTGTTAGATGATTGGGCGACAATCTATGTTTGGCGACTGGCAAATGACAACGTGAGCGAAGCGTCTGAAGCCTTGAGTTGGGCACGAGTTTCTCGGTTCGGTAATACTCCGAAGGTGGTACTATGGCGTGTCTAGAGCAAGACCTTTCCCGAACAACAACAAAAAAAACCAAGTGCCAAACTTTATCAGCATAGCGCAATCATATCTTCTGAACCACATCAATCAACCACGTCTCCAACTTCTTGTTTATCGCCGCCGGTGCCTGCCACAGCGCCCAGTGTCCCGCCTGGACCTGGTCAATCTTCACGTTGCGCACAATCTTGCCCATGCCATCCGCCAGCGACGGCGGGACGGCGCCGTCCGCCGCCGCACCTATAAAGAGTGCCGGCATGTCAATCGTCACGCCAGCCTGCTTCCGCGCCAGGCCGTCCGCCCAGTCCAGGTCCTGCACGCGGTAGTAGTTGAGCGGCCCGCGCATCTGCGGCGCGGCCCGCAGCATGTAATTCTCGACGTAGTAGTCGAGCTCCGCTTCGGAAAGCAGGGGTGTCTGTCCCAGCTGCGGCAGGATGTCCAATTTGGCACCGGACGTGAGGCTGATGCCGTGCTCGCCGTCGGGAGTGGTCCCGCCGTACATGGCGTTGAGGAACTGCCTGATCTTGTCTGCGCCTTGGATGCGTTCTTCAACATCAGGACCTTTGAACTGCAGCTGGTATCCAAAATGTGTCCACTTTCCGGCAGCAATCATGTCTTCGAGAGGAGAGTACGTATCGCTGACGTGCAGGACCGGGGTGCAGACACTGAAGACGGCCTTCACCAGCTGCGGGTGTGCGGCTGCGACTTGCCATGCGGTTTGGCCTCCCATATCATGACCTCCGACGATAACTTTCGTATCAGGCCCGACAACATGTCGGGCGAGTTCTGCAATGTCGTCGGCAACACTGGTGGTGGTGTAGGCCGCGCGTTCTTCGGGGGCGTCGGTGGTAGCGTATCCGAGAGCATCAGGCGCAATGATTTTATAACCCAAGGAATGGAGGTGAGGGATCTGGTATCGCCACCCAAAACTGAAATCCGGGAAGCCATGCACAAGTATGATGGTGTCGATAGGAGGGCCGCTGGGCTCAGCCAGCAAGTACCCGTATGTCTTGCCACGGATCGCAGCCTTGAAATGCTGGACGCGGGGATCGCGCGGCGTCAACTTGTCAATTTCCATACTTTATGATACTCTTGAATCATGTAAAGGGAAGCTTCGGACGTTTGCTATTCTCTTCGAAAACCCCGATAATTAATATTAAAGGCCGCGTATGGAAGCTAAGCCACGGTGGAGTGTAACGGTGAAATCCCACAATGTGATGTTAGCTGGTACATCAATTTCCACCACTTTCAGTTAGCCTCGTTGCATCCTCGTGATTTGATAGCAACATCTATGACTGGCTGTTACAGATATATATACGTCCAAAAGGAATTTATTCTTACCTTGAGCTACTTTAACTTACACCTTTCCTAATCCATCCCATCCCATTACGGCGGTCTTTCAGCATCTATCCTACTAAAGACATGGCATACACTACGCCTTTCAGCAACTTACAAACGCAGCTCTTCACAAGGAGATGAGTGCATGCCACGGCACGCGGATCACAATTATCGGATAAAAATTAACAATTCGTCATATTGATAGGCTGCCAAACTGAACAGCCAGTCAGCAATGCCTATACTACTTCCTTTAGTAGCGAATGGCCTGGATGACCCATCGCCCGAACCTGCAGCTGCATACTCTCCAGAAGCCTCGCTTTGACATGAGCATCCTCCAGATCTTTTCCTACGAAGCTGCCGTGCGCTGCAGCAAATTCGTACCGAGATATCACAGCCCACATGCGCGCCAGCTCATCCGGTGGGAGAGGAATCATGTTGGGATAGCTCCACATGAACGTAAACGTGTTCAATCCGGGCGGCCTTTCCACGCGCTGAACGCCCAACGCATCGTTATCGTAATCGCCCACGCCGGCCAGCGTCAGCATAAACGTGTCGGCCACGAAGACGTGTCGATCGTAGAGCAGCACCAGGGAACCCGGGAAGTGCCCGCCAACCTTGACGGCCCTGGCGCCGGTACCCAGAATCTCGGTCTCCGTTTCGGTCAGCAGCTGGCGGTGGCCAGAACCCATCGTCGTCCACTTCTCGTCGTCCGAGGCAATGTACACGGGGCAGCCAAAAGCGCGCGCCCAGACGACGTGGCCGCTGTAAAAGTGCGGGTGGCTAATGACAATGGCCTTGAGGCCGCCGTCTTTCCGGATGCGCTCGATTGTCTCATCATCCAGAAACGTGATGCAATCCCAGAGAATGTTGCCCTTGGGCGTCTTGATGAGGGTCGCGCGCTGGCCGATGCCGACCGACGGCACCGTGCGGATGTAGGTGATGCGGGGATCAGCCGTATAAGGCGTAAATACATTGTGGTATTGTGGGTTTGTAGCGGCCTTGAGCGCCGCGACGGTGGTGAAGGATTGGCCAGATTCGGGCACGAATTGGCGCGGATCATCGCAGATGTGGCAAGTCTTGACAGCGTTGCGGTCTGTCGTGGGAAATTGCGTACCGCAGGCCTCGCAGACTAGCCACTGGTCCGAAATGGTCGCGTCGTAGGGTTCGGGCGTGATGCTCATCGTGTCTCTTGGGAGTAGTGTGGCTCATTTCATCCTTGCTTGCCCTTGGACGGTGCTGGCAGGTTCTTATACGACAGTAGAATTGAGCTTCGGTGCTGCGCGAGACTGCGGCCCCACGAATGTCATCTCAGCTCATCAAACAACCGCAGAATTTGCAAGCAGAGCGAGACGAATCGGCTTGATTTAAAAGCATAGCTTACGAGACTCCAGCCCCAGCTGGATACTAGCTGAAGGCGCCACGGATGCCACTGCGGGGAACCCGGGGTGCCGGGACCTGCCGGCGCCGTGCATTCGGAACTCCGATGACGCGGGACTGCGTCTTCAATTAGATAGCGCACATGTCTGGATTTCTTAAGCTTAATTCCTAGTTGGTATTTTCGAGGCACTCGGCGAGCGACACGGTTCATCGGCAACGAGAACTGCAAGCTCCGGTGACGGCATGCTTTAGCTCCGCTCCTACAACGTCGTGTCTTCGTATCATTACGTTTTCCAAGGAAATGCATCAGCTTGAGATATGGCCATAATTGCTTTCTTTTACTCGTTTTATGAGTCTGTGACCATGGTTTGGGAGCGCTTGGCCCAGAATATGGCAGCTTTGCCGCTCTTATCTTCTCTGTCCTGATAGCGTGTGGCGTCATTCCGGTCGGAACGCAGTTAGCTCTGATTCAAGCTTTAGTCGCTTTGGGCAGTCGGTTTATCTACCTTCATGCCAACACCATCCCTCAATTTCAATTAAAGAATCTACAAGGATATGCCTCAGCGGCCACGATTCGCAGCGTCCCGTCCCTGCGGCTCATCATACCGCTACGCAGTCACACCGCCGCCATGACCGACATCGCAGCACCAGCGATGCCCCCAATCGCATCACCAGATACCGATGGCAAAGCCAGCTTCATGATCCTGCCCGTCGAGGTGCGCCTCCAGATCTACGCCTACCTGCTGCACCTGCCGCCCATCACGGCCGCCGACCCCCACGAGCCACGCGTGTCTGCCGCCATCCTTCGCGCGAGCCGGCAGATCCACGACGAGGCCACGGCGGTCCTGTACAACGACAACACCTTTGTCGCGCACCCGTCGCTGCTCGCCGGCTTCCCCCGCCTGCGCAGCTGGTACGCGCCCGTGTGCGCCGCCGCGCTGCTGCCCCGGATCCGCCGCTTCCAGCTGACTGTGCGCCTGGACTGTGACCTGCCGTTTGACCGGCGCAGCGCCGCGGCCGCCTTCTCGGGCGCCGAGGAGCTGCACGTCAAGGTGTCGCAGGCGGCGTTCTTGGGCGCCGGGTACGACAATCTGCGGAAGCTGGAGGATGTGCGCGGCGTGCAGCAGCTGACGATTCGCGGCAGCACGACGGGTTTTGAGGGCTACGTCGCTTGGCTGTCGCGATTGATGCGGAGCCCTGTAGGGACACAAGCTGAGGACTTTGTACCTTCAGAGGAAGACTTGGCCATCCAGACAACGATTATGGCATGAGGAATTACCGTCATTCATGGCCTGCGCGTGAAGGCCACTGCCTGGTCAATTTCATGAACGTCTTGATTTTGCATATTTCTTCCCACAAAGTGATACACTTGTTTGTTCCGGATATTACCCTCCATTCTAGCCTGCCCTTACATTGCGCATCAAAAAATCTACGTCCAACTTAGCACTGCAGCCATACGCTTGTCTACATGCCTTGCTGGAGATAATGATCCCAGGACCTGCTTGTGGCGTGAAAAGCATTAAATGGCCCGCCAGGCTATATGTTATATCAGAATAATTTGCTCCGCCATGCTCTTCTACGGGCAACTTGAACTCCAACATTATCTCGGAAGTCCATCGGCAGTTGCACTCGGGGTGCATTCGACGACTTCCAGAAAGGTCACCTTTGCATTACAGTCAGGCATGTATCTAAAGAAAATTCTTGTTCTATCATTGGTTGCCATTATATGCCGTTTCTTCTTGGTGGGGAACTCGTCCTGGACTTTCTTCAAACAGATTAGCTGCATGCATGGCGAAGCAAGCGACATGCTGGATATGGCCAGTTATCTAACACATTATCCTGCCAGTGCAGGAGCTGGCGGGGGAGAATAGGAGGCATGCAGTATGGATCCGGAGGCGGATCGGCGTTGGCGGAGGTTTGCCCCCGTGCCATCACCGTCAGTCGTGGTATTTAGGGACGGTATTTGGACTGAACCCTGTCTTTCCTACGATATTAACAAAATTGCTCATTCTGGCTCCATTAATCATTAATTTTCGTTTTAGAATGCCTCCAGTTCAACGAGCCCTGAAGCAACATGAAACGGACCAAAGAGCGGGCCCGTCCCGCCATCGATAAATATAAGGGTGCAGTGCAATAGTGAGCTTGACGACGACTATTCGCATGACCAGGTCTCTTTATTAGTGAAATCCACATAGCGAAAGTCCCTTGCTGCTTCCAAGCGCCCATCTTTCAGTTGCAAAGCTGCATGATCCTTATTGGTGGATTATGTTTGGTCCTTGACCATGCATTTCAGCAGAGACTGGCGACTCTTTTCGAAGGGGTCGAGTTGATCCGCTTCGTTTCTCGCAACCGCGCTCATAGCTCGTTGCACTTTCCTAAGCTTAGACTGAAGCTTACCCAGTTGTGCTGAGCATGCCCTTCCGTGTGGGTGATGGTGGCGTCTTGGCAACAGCGGGGCCTTCACCAGGTCGTCGAACGTGGTCTTGTCACCTACCAAATCAAGCAAGTCTGTTTTCTTCTTAACAGGGTACATGGGACCTCGCTTCGTAACAGCCTTATATTCGTATTTCTCGTCGCGGCAGATGGTCTGGGAAATAGGCCGACGGAAAGGCCTTGAACACAGCCACGTACAGGAGATGTATAAAGATGAGGTCTTGCACTGCCGCCAAAGAAGTATACTGTAAGGCGGGAAGCATTTTTTGAGTGTTTTTTATATATCTCGCTAGTTTTTCTATATCAAGCATGACTTTCAAAAGGACCTCTCTTCTCCTTCTCGCTATGGCGGCGAGCGCCTTCGGAGCAGCCTGGACCGGCTTCGAAGAGTGCGCCACCCCCGACACGACGGAGGAATTCCTCGCTGCTGCCCGTGAGATGCAGGGAGCGGGGGATTTAACCCCGAGGGCGGCCGTCGACGAGCTCCCGGCCAGCGACATTGCCGTTCCCACTTACATTCACGTTGTTAACAAGTCCACGTCTCCAAAGGACGGCCTCCTCACTGTAAGCTACAACCCATCCCATGAGGTCCCATTTCTATTTCTCTAGCTTGAGTGCACGCAACATGCATAGGAAGCCGAAGTCAAAGCCAATCTCACCGATGTGAATCAGGACTTTGCCGCCATGGGCTTCCGCTTTGACTTCCAGGGCATCGACTACAGCACCAACAGCACCTGGGCCATGGGTAACGATCAGTTCGCCATGAAGTAGGCGCTGCGCAAGGGCGACTACCGCTCGCTCAACCTGTAATTTATCCTTGTTCTCAAGAACGACGGCGAGTGCTACATGCCCGGCACCGACCCGAGACTCAAGGTGCTCGACAGCTGCGTGATGCGCACCGACATGCGCGCCAACAGCCAGGTCACCACCCACGAGGTTGGTCACGGGCTAGGTCTCCTGCATACTTTTCAAGCGACCATTAACACCACATGCGACCCCGTCAATGAAATGATTGATAACATGCCTGCCCTGGTCAACCGCTGGAGCTGCAATCCTAACGACGACTCCTGCCCGGACCTCCCCGGCAAGGACCCCTTCACCAACTACATGGGCTTACGGCACCTGCCTCGGCGAGTTTACGCCCGGTCACCAGACTCGCATGGCCAGCATGCGGGAAAGATTCCGGGCCAACTCTAAGTTGTAGAAGCGTTGATTCCTGGAGAGGAGTGTATATAGTGTGCGCGAAGCGACGGTGACTCTAATAGTTGAGGTTATAGATTTAGCACGACTTGTACAACTTTGTTTCTAAATCGCACTAGCATTTCTTTTGGCTGTAACCCCACTATTACAATGTATTTGCCTATTTGGGTATTAGCCATGCCTCGGCATATACAGCCTGATGCGGGGTGCTATTCAGCGATTCTACTTTTTCAACCTGCTGGCACTGAAGATAGACGTTGCACAGGATGATCCGCATCATTTTCAGCTAGCCAAGCCAAGCCGCGCCTTGCCGTGTTGGTTATGGTGTCATATGTAGCAGCGGAGTCCCTTGTTGAAAGTGGTTCTTGGCCTGCCAAATAAAGAAGGCACGTTATAACAGGGTATAGGGAACGTGGCAGTCTTCGTCTCAGCTTTATGAGTTATCTCGGCGAACTGCCGGCAAAACACTCCGTAAACATGACTTCGAGGCGACATATAAAGATGGGGGCTTGCTCTGCCGTCTCGTTGAGTGCCTCCAGGCCGAGCAGATTCAAGTGTCACTCATAGCTTGCTACTCTTTGGTCAAGCGGTGTGTATTACAACTATGCCCCTCAAGCATCTCCTTCTAGTCGCTGCCATGGCGGCGACCACGTTTGGTGCCGCCATGAACAGCCATGATGAATGTGGTACGACCGAGGTCAGCGCAGACTACCTCGCCGCCGTCCGCGAGATGCAAGAGGAGGAAGCCGTTGCCGTCAAAGCTACCGTCAATCAGCGTCCCGCAGCCAACATCATAATCCCAACCTACTTTCACGTCGTTTCCACATCCAAAGCTAAAAAGGACGGCTATCTCACCGTACGTTTCGCGCGCAAGTCTTCCTTCACCCGAATTTCCTCACTAACAACCTATTACACGCAGGAAGCCGAGACCAGGCAGATCCTGGACGACATCAACCGAGGCTACGCCAACATGGGCTTCCAGTTCGCGTTCAAGGGCGTCGACTACAGCACCGACCCCACCTGGGCGCAGGACCAGGACGAGGCCGGCATGAAGAAGGCGCTCCGCAAGGGCGACTACAAGACGCTCAACCTCTTCTACGTGCCGTCGTACAAGTACAACGGGCGGTGCCCCTTTCCCAGCGCGACCGCAGACCGGGCCCTTGACGGCTGCACGGTGCGCGCGGGCGTCGCGCTCAACGGGCAGACGACGACGCACGAGATTGGCCACTGGCTCGGGCTCATGCACACGTTTGAGACGCTGGGCCGGCCCGAGTGCGACGCCGACAACGACCGGGTCGACGACACGCCAGCCATGAAGGGCGGATGGAGCGAGTGCAGCGTCGACGCCGACACGTGCCCCGGCCTGCCTGGCAAGGATCCCGTCACCAATTTCATGTGCTACAGCACCTGCCGCAGCGAGTTTACGCCTGGCCAAAAGGCGCGCGCGGCTGCCATGTATAAGAAGTTCCGTGCTTGAAGCCAAGGCCGCAACAATACACAGTCGTCAGGAACGAGCCGTTTATATTCCACAAGAGTAGATATGTCCATATATCTAGTATATAAAGATCGATTTCTTATCTCGCTTGCTTTTTTGCAACAATTTTCTCCCTGCTACCAACAAAATCTCGCTAAACAGCCCCATCTACCACGGCAGAATCATTCTCAGATACGGACACTCCTCAAACGGCTTACACGCCGGCTCGCACTCCGTTCCCTCGTCCGGCATCGTCCCCGTCGCCATGTACCTGCCCACCACGTCCTTGACGCACTCGCTCGGCGCGCTCAGCGTCGCGCAGTGGCCCGTCGAGTTGTGCACCACCACCCTCGCTCCCTTGTGACTCTTGGCGGCCGCCAGAGCGCTTCTCAGCGGCGTCGCCGGATCGGCCCGGCTCGTCAGGAACAGCACCGGCGCCGCGGGCCGATCATCACGCTCGCCCGAGGCATCAGCCTCTGGAGACCCAAACGGACCGGTGAAGCGCCAGCGCGCTCGCACCGGCCACTCGCGGCACTGCAGCTGCGCGCCCATCCAAAAGTCCACCCACCAGCCGGGCGCCTGCTCCCTCGCGCGGCGCAGCCCGGCGCGCCACTCGTCGTCGGTGGTGTTGGTGACGTCGGCGCCGTCGCCGCAGCGCACCGCCGTGCCGGCCTCTGGCTGCCAGGCGTACTTGGCCGGTGCCGCGGCGTCTGCGTCGCAGAGGCCGGCGGTCGGGATCCGGGCGGCCAGCGCCAGGGAGGTGTAGTTGCCGGCGACGGCATCGGCGAGGTCGCGCCGACGGGGCTGTACAGCGGCCCGAGGAAGAGGGCGCGCACGTGCGCGCCCTTGATGATGGACGGCACGGGAGCTATGATGATGGCTGGGGATGAGGTGAGACGGGTGGCGAGAGCGTCGACCTTGGCGCGGATGTCGGCGGGGGATCTGTCGGCCACGGCGTCGTACAGCGCGCAGGCAGACTGGGCGGCGAAGCAGGCAGAGTAGAAGCCGTCGACGACTTGAGCCACGTCTACCATGTTGCCGGACCAGTCCTGTGGTTCTCTAGGTCAGAAACACGGGATCCAAAAAAGTACAAGTGTCACAAATCGGGAAAACTCACAGAAGCCATGTAGTCCTCCGGCACGACATTTCCGTCCAGGACCATGCGCTTCACCCGCCCCGGAAACATGGACACAAACGTGTTCCCCAGCATCGTCCCGTACGACGTCCCAAAATACTGCAGCCTCGGCCTCGCCTCCGGCACCTCGCCTGCCCCCTCCGCGCGCAGCCTCTCCAGCTCGTCCACCAGCCGCAGCACGTCCCTCGCCACCGACGCCGTGCCCATGTACGCTCCCACCACGAACCCGTCCTCGCCCTTCCTGTTGCACCTCTCCCCGTAGGCCCTCAGAAGCGCCCTCTTGGACGCCAAATCATCGTCGGTGGCAAACGCGTCCACGCCCGCCATCTCCGCATTAAACAGCATCCGCGCCGCCTCGTCCCCCGCGAAGCAGTCGCCCGCGGGCGCGCTAAACGCCATCCCGCGCGGGTCAAACGAGAGCACGTCGAACCGCGTCGTCTCCGTCGAGACGAGATCCCGCAGGTAGTGCCCGTTGACGAGCATGTCTCTCACACCGCTGTCGCCCGGCCCGCCGGGGTTGATCATGACGGTGCCGCCGTGCGTGACGGTGGTGGGACAGGTCATGCTGGCGGGAAGGCGGGTGACGGCAATGGTCGCGGTGCGCGTGTCGTTGCGCAGCGTCCAGTCGAGCGGCACGACGAGCCGCGCGCACTCATACTCCTCGTAGCACGGGGAGAAGCGCAGAGAGCGGGATGGGGTGAGCGTCGTCCAGTCAAAGTCGGCAGGGGACCGGCGGACGGGCTGGTACGTCGAGAGCGACGCTGTCGTTGTGACAGCCAATGCGGCCATAGAAATAGCAGTGAGTAGCATATCTTTCATCTTCGCTTCTGTTGCTGCTTCTCATGATTTCTGGGTTTGCTCTCGACGTTGTCTTTATACGTGAGGTTGTACTATATGAACTGGATCAGTTTCCGTAATTCAGGCCGCAGTCAGGGAAATAGTCTCCGAGAGCCTGATCCAAGTATACATGCCGTGTTCTCCGCCGCTTGTTGCACCCTTGTGATTGGCAGCTGCGGCGTTTCTGTACCGCATTGGTTTAGTCAGGGGTTGTTTGCTTTGTTTGTTCATCCTGGCCAACAAGCATGTCGGCGACACCAGCGTCCAGGACCACGTTTTACCTGACAGTCGTGTTCTGTACAACGATGGCACTCGGCAAGCAGGGGCCTGAAATTAAACAGCTCGTCATCTCTATTCAGTGGTTTTTGTCTAATATCCATCTCTATCTCGTTCTCTTCCTTCTTTCCCTCTATCTCTGTAACTGTTCTTCTTCATTCTCGTCTCCTGTTATACAGAAACTCGGCGCGGCGGGGCACAGCAAAGAGGACGCGCAAAAAGCTCGAGGTAAAAAAAAAGCAAGTAAACAATAGAGAATCTAGCAAAGATATAAGGAGAAGAAAAAAACAAAAGAGACTGGAACAAAAAGAAACGATAAACATCGGTTGCGCCGCAATGCCTTCTTTGTGTCCGAGTTAAAAACGCCGTGGATAAATCAAATATGATGCAAGGAATAAACATGAAAAAAGGCCATACTCGCATCATTAATGCCCGAACAAAGGAAAATCAACTCTAATTCTTTTTCCCACTCGTCTATCCCATGCTTTTTTTCAGTTGCAGAAAAAATACAAGTTCCCCATTCATTGCAGAGTGGGGAGCTGTCAGGTCAAGAAGGGGTTTATTGAGACGCACCACCACCGCCGATGGCGCGCGGCAGCGTCTTCCAGCCCTGCTCGTTGGGGAGCTTGGCGCGACCAAAGTCCTCGTCGAGATCGAGGATGATCTTGAGGGCGTTGCGGCTACGGCCAAACGGAGTGGTGTCGACAGGTGCGGCATCGGCGGGACCGCTGGTCATCTTGGGGAGCTCGGGCTTCTTGCTGCCGGGCATGGGCAGGACATTCTGGAGGACTTCGTAGGCGGCGAGGGTGAAACCGAACTGGGGCGAGGAACGGAAGATACGAGCGGGACCGCCCTTGAAGAAGGCCGTGAAACCTTCCTCCTTCCAGATGGTCTTGGCGGCGTGGCGCAGACCGGTGTACTGGGCCTCACCCTTGCGGGCCTCGACCTGGAGACGGGTCTTGATAACATCGCAGGGGGTCGTCAGGTAGGCGGCGGGCATACCAGCAATGGCACCGGCGGTGAGAAGCTGGAGGACGCTCAGCTTGTTGGTCGCGGACTCGCCGAAAAAGTCCTTCTTCAGGTGGCTGTAGGTCGGGAAGTAGATGGCGGAGAAGGGCACGTCGCGGAGCAGACAGGCGGAGGCGCCCTTGTAGAGACCAACGAGGCCGAGATTGCGAACAATCCACATGGCCGAGCGCTTGGGAGCACCGTCGACAGTCTTGGCGACCTCACCCTGGACCTGGAGACGAATCTTGACGATTTCGAGAGGGTTGGTGAAGACCTGGAATGTTAGCTAGAGCTCAATCGAGAGACGTGAAGAGTCGGAAAAACTTACAACTTGGCAACCACCGGCGCTGGCACCAGCAAAAATTTCAGCCCACAGCGGAATCTCGCCCTTCTGAGTGAAGTGCCTGCGGACAAGATCGTTGACGGTCAGCTTAATGGCCTTTTCGGGGGCGACACCGACGAGCTGAGGGAGGACGCCAGAGTAGAGACCACGGAAGCCCTCGTTTTTGACGACCTTTTGGAAGCAGTCAATCGAGTTCTTGTAGAGGCGCTGGCCGGGCTGGGCACCGCGCTGGTTCTGGAGACGGGTCTTGACCAGATCGATGGGGTAGACCATGAAGGCACCGAAAGCACCGGCGAAGGAACCGAGACCAAAGTTGTAGGCGGACTCGAGGATGCTGTGCAGGACGCTGCCGCCGGCGGGCTTGGCCGCCTTGGCGATGGCGAGGAGAGCCGACTCGTCGAGCGACTCGGCCGGGTTTCTCCAGGAGGGATCGAGGACCTTGGCAAAGTCGCGCAGGCCGAGGCGACCGGAGGGCTCGTCGAGGCCGGCAAAGTGGAAGAGAACGTCGGCCTCCATGGGGGTGAAGAGGGAGAAGCGGGTGACCTTGGCGGCCTCGTGGAGGAACTCGGTGCGGGTGATCTTGCCGTCCTGGCTCTTGTGGACGGCGCGGCGGACAATCGACTCCACCAGATCCATCTCCTTAATCATGTTCTGGAAGGCGCGAACGTTGGCGTAGGAGATTTTGGAGCCCTTGGAGATGTTGCAGAGGGTGTGGAGGTTGTCGAGGAGGTGGTCGGAGAGCTTGTGCTTGGAGGTCTCGAGGATGATGCGCTCAAACTCGTCGGGCTCGATGTAGCCGTCGCCGTCCTTGTCGAAGAGCTGGAAGGCCTGGCGGATGCGCTCGCCCTGGAGGCCGCGCAGCATCTGGGAGAACTGGGGGTAGTCGAGGTTGTGGCGCTTGGAGCGGCTGCCGATGTAGAGCTTGGCCCATTCGCAGTCCCAGTCAAAGGGGATGTGCTGGGGGCCCTTGTTGAGCTCGTAGAGGCGGCGGAAGTCGTCATACTTGACGTTGCCGGTGCGCTCCACGTCAAAGAGGCGGAAGGCGATTTCGTACTCGGCGTCGGGCTTGGCGAGGATGTTTTCAAAGACGTGCCAGTCGCTGAGAGAGACCTTGCCCTGGCCGCGGCGGTCCGCGACGCGGAAGAGGATCATGTACTGCTCACGGCGGATTTTGTGCTACGGGGGTCAGCAAACGTGTTTCCGTTTTGTGTTTCTCTCTTGTTGTTTTCCCCTTTTTCTCCCGGTGCGCAAATTCTGCTTCCACGGTGCCAATTTGGCACGCGACGCCATTGCGCAGCAGCAGCAAACGGGCAGACCCGCGGGGAGAGGAGAGTTTTTGGCAGGGGTAGCTTACAAAGTCCTCATTCTCGGGGGCGACGGCGGTGATGAACTCCTCCGGGCCCATGTAGAGCTCGCCAGTCTCGTCCTTGACGGCCATTTTCGTGAAGCGCGCCTTGCTCTGGGAGGAAGGGCCGGCGACGTCGTCGGAGCCGAGGACCGTCTCCTTGACAGCCTCCTTGACTGCAGATGCCATGATGGTTGGTGTGTGTGTCGCAAACGCTCAATTCCAGGCTAAAGATACAAAAGACGAAGAATAAAGAAAAGACCCGAGAGAAGAGGAATCCGGGGTCAAGAGAGATCGGAGGAGGAGGCGGGCAGATCTAGACTCAGAAAGAGAGTTTGGGGAAGAGTCAATTGGAGGAAAACTTGAGGATGCCCTTCCAAACGGCTTGCTTTGGGGACAGAAATTCAAAGGGTGCCAAAGTCGGGGACAAAGTCGGAGCGCGCGGCGGACCGGTAATGGTTCGGAAAGGCCTGGGGGAAGGAAGGGTGGCTGGTGCGAGAGAGGTACCGCGGAAGTACCCCTTCGCCCTGCCCGACTTTGCACTATTTTTTCCCTTCAGCGCTTGGTCCTCCACTTGTGTAGCCTATATTAGCGGCTGGTTCCCCTGTGTCCAGGGGTTTTTTTTCCTCACATGTGCTTACAACCTGCAGCCTTCTTCGCGCCAGGCACACGCCAAGAGGTACTTCGCAGGTACCCGCATCACAAGACAGCCAACCCCAAGCAGGGAGCCCGCTATTACTACAGGCGCTGGAGCCTCAAGCACCACCGCAGCCGGCGAGGCCCCAGCTGCTAGGCCACGGCTTACGAGAGAATGTCAGATGGGGAGAGATAAGCCTGCGTAAGTCGCACGGTAACCTTGTTCAAATTGATGAGGGGGGGGATTTACATCGTGACACATATTACATGGGCAAAAAAGGCCTCAAGAAGTGATCGGGGGGAATTGTGACTGGAGAATGAAAAAGGGACCCCTTCGGTGTGTGACTGTGGCTTTTTACTCCGTGAAGCGGAACCACTAGCCACAAGCCACACGACACCTGTACCACGGACAAAAAAAAAAATCATCGTCTTCTTCCGTGCTGTGGCTTGTTCATATGTCCACCAGGGTTCACCCCGTACTACGTAATAAAGCTGTACGTACGGTCCTCCAAAATAACGTACGGGCAGTTCCGGTAGGCGGAGAGGGGAAGAGGGGGCACCAGACAGCGCCTCGGCCTGGCAACTGGGTACATAAAAACTATCTCGATGGGACGGCCAACTTTTTGTGTGGCTGCTAGGCTGCACACACGACCACCTGTGCCAAACGACGTTGCAGCGTCCCTAGGTCTGCGACTCTGCGGGAACCTTCTCCCTAGGAAAATACCGGGCAGCCCTTTCGTCGCACCGGCTATTAGCCTGCAACGCTTATTTCCACCTTAACGTCAGGAAGGTCGTCGTGTGTGTGTTTGTGGCGCAACACCGAGTAAGAGGTGACAAGTAAGAAAAACAAAATCTAGGTTTAATTGGTAGAGTAGTTGCAAAGGATTTTTGTCACTTCTACTTTACGCCCAGCAGAAGCAAGCAGGGAGGGTCCCTGCCACCCCGCGTGTGGCATGGGTGCAGCGTCGGAACATGCAAAACAAGGTCACAGCGCTAGTTCAGTAGGGCTGCATCTCTCTACCGAAGCCCTGCAGCCGAGTAGGCGATTGCCTCGTCCCTGTTTGCGCCTCGACCATGAAGAAAAAGAGCGAAACTCGAACACAAATACTTGACCCCGACTTTTTAAGCTTTCGGGTCAACACTTTCATCCGTTTCATCATGTGATGCACCCAAAACTGGTACTAGCCGCCTGTGCTACCTACTCGCCGTCAGGACAGTCGGTGCAACCAGCAACAATGGCACATGAATCACTGGCGAACAACAGAAGAGGATGCATGCAAGCAATATGCCATTTGTATCTATTTTCATAAGACATTCTCGTCGAATTAAGTATTTTGAGCCATTATAGAAATTTCCATCTCGCAAGCGAGCTTCATGCAAGTCATGATACACAAACTACACGGATAAAATGACCAAGACAAACGAAAAAGAAAAAACAAAAGTCCTAAACACCGAAACTACCTTTATCCCTCAATTGGCGGTAAAAGTCCGCTTGCGTACTGTAAATGTTCCAAAGTGTCGTGCGGTTGCACGGGTTGCGATTTTGACGCCCGGATTGGCGACGTGTGATGTGGTAGAGTGAAGCCGCTGTCCAGAGCGTGCTGCACAATTGTGGCAGCCTCCTTGAATCTCTTTTCGCGATACTTTTCGTAGACGGCGGCATGATGCAGACGGGGGTGCTCGCAGCATTCAATCAGCATCGTCACGAGCGGCTTCAGCTGGCTCCAGGTGTAGCCAGAGAAGTAGACGTGAGCTTTGGACTAACAAGACGGTTAGTACATGATACATATAAAAACACCATGAAAATACTTACCCAGTCACCCTTGTCAAGAATTAGCCTTGATAGGCAGTGTGCGCCGGCAGCCAAGAAGCTAGGTGGTGAGGCGACGAATCGCTCATCCATAATCGTGAGTTCGAGAAAGTACTTGGCCAGCGTGCGCGTGTCCAGGTCGTAGTCGTCCGCCTTGCTGACTCTGCGCAGGAAGCTCATTGGGCCGGGCCAGCCGAGCTCAAAGTTGAGCATGCTAAGCATGAACCGCTCAGCCTTGAGAATCTCCTCGGGGGAATAGCCGTTGTCGACCATGAAGACGATTTCGTCCATCGACGGGCAGTTGATTTCCTCGTACTTGGACGCAACAAGCAGCGCTGTGGCGCCGACGAGCTGCAGCTTGGTCACCGAAATGATCTTGTACGACAGGAAGCGATCAATGTAGTTGACCGTCAGGAACAGCGTCTCGGGGAGCAGAGCAAACCGGCTGTGAACTTGCACCAGCCAGTCCATCAGCACTGATCGCATGGACCATTGAATCTCTGTTTGCATCTCCATGTAATGTGGGTTGGGGAGCATCTTAATCTACTAAGCGGTTAGCCCCAGTTGTCAACGTATGGGTCCAGATGGTAGCGTCTACTTGCCTCGAGCTCACGCAGGTAGTCAAAGATTTCGTCACCGTACTCGGCAACCATGCTGACATCCCAAGCTTCCTCTTCAAAGTCTTCTGCGATTCTTGATTCCTCCACCTCGATTCTAGCCTCCTCCAGCTCCCGCTGAATGCGAGCCGTCACGCGGGGAGCTAGCAGAGTTGTGACACCAACAGTGGTGTAGTCTCTCGAGCGGAAGCTGTGCGCGGTTGTGTAGGCCTGATCTTGATCGTCGTATTCTTCGTCTTCCATCTCATCCCACTCCTCGGGTTCTGAGAGGGCAGGGTATGAAGATTCTTTATACGAATGGCTCGTGGTGGGTCGAACCTCTGCCACGGCAGAGACGTCGGCCGGCAGCGGCATCGCTTCAGCGGGGTGCGCTTGCGACTGTGATTCAGAGTCGATGTGGTACGAGCCCGAGTCGAAATAGACGGTGTGGCCACTCGCTTGCTCAAGCGCAGGGACGTGCAGCTCGGCAAGCTCAGGCTCTTCGGGAATATCGAGATGCGTTGACTCGTATTCAATCTTCTCCATGTACTTGCTTTGCGTTCTACGCAGAGAGGGTTGCTGAAGCTTGAGCTGAGGTTGGCTCTTGTAATGTCGAGGCTGCTTTGCAGCTTGTGATGTGTTGCATTCGAGAAGAGCAGAGACTTGGTCATGCGTCTCCTTGGAGAAACGTGTCGAGGGCACGATTGAAGCGGCATTGGCATCCTGCTGGGCAAGAGGTCGTTGCTGGTGAGGAGGAGGCTTCGGTGCCTGAATCGACTGGCTCTCAGATAGAGGCTTGAGGATCTTGTTTCCGAGGGCACCGGAACGCAGGGCCGCACGAGAGAGCGAGTCCTTGCTGTAGGTGGCGTTCTCCTTGTTCAGATTCGAGCCGATGGGGCCCAGCGTGGAAACGGTGGCGGACTGGGCCTTGAGGCCAATCTTGGCGTCGTCGTGTGCACCAGAGTGCCTCGACATGTTTGTGACATCGCCAAAGGCGGCACGCTTGGCCGGGCCGCGGAAGCCGGCGCTGGCGGTAGACACCATGCCAGCAAGGCTTCCGGTAGACTTGTGACGGTGGTGCAGGCTGGGTGCAATGTTGTTCTCGGAGGCAAGGGGTCGGAAACGCTGCTGCAGAACGGCAAGGCAAAGTGATTAGTACCAAAGATATTTGCAAAGGGGGTAAATAAACGAAGTGAACGAGGCAGGCAAAAGGCAGCGGGAAGAAACAAGACGAATGAAAAAAGAAATGGTAAGGAACGGTAACAATTGCCGCCAATGGCCAGGCGAAGAAGAAATTTTCGCAAGGCGAGAGAGGGCTGCACGTTTGGAGCAAACTCACCCGAGTGTCCATGTTGTTTGGCAGCTGCCAGGCAGTGTGAGCTTGGATGCAGGACGGTGGAAGTCAGCGGCGAAGCTGCGATTGCCGCCAACGGATGTGAGATGGGAAGAGTCCCGGGGAGCACGAGGCAATGACGAACCGCAGATGCGATTTAGTTCATTGGTCTTTTTTTCTTCAGTCGTCGTCGTCTTCTTCTTTTGTTGTGTTGGAGTTGGTGACGCGAATCGACTGGCGCAAGGTTTCAGAGATAATGGCGTCTGCACCAGCGACAAAACAAAAGAGGGCCGGGCCTAATAACAAACAGCCAAAAACGTCGGCAAACGGAGAAGCGCTGCAATGCGAGGAGAAGCTGAGAAAACAATATGCAAAGCGAAGCGACAAGAAAAGGACGAAGAGAAATAGATGCTAATGCAGGAATTGCAAATGGTGAAGACGCGCGAATGTCGATTTCGTTGGAGCTGGGGCAAGGAGATTACACCAGCAACACCAGAGATGAGCATGTACCGGGGAATGCTCAGGTCGACAAGGTCAGCGAACGCTACAGCGTTTGGGGCCAAAAAAAAGAGCACCTGGCACCAGGCTAATAAAGCTGGGGAGTAGCCAAGTTCCAAGCAAGGGGAAAGAAGCGAAAAAAGGGAGAATCGAGAAGCGCAGTGGCCAGCGTTGCTAATAATACGAAAAAAAGAGTACAAACGGGATGACAGGTTCCTGGTCCCATGTAATGTATACAAGCAGCGACTGCAATGTTGTTTATTTGTTTACGACTAGTCGCAGGAGCAGGTACCCATGGCAGCAAACTACAGTGTGGAGGTACGGGCGGGCCGGACAGGCTGCTAGGCTGCTAGGCTGGGGGTGACTAGCAAGTGGTGCCTGGGAGACTGCGGGAGTACTTGCAGCAGGGGAGCACGCAGGCAGCAACGAGCCAATCAGAGCAACGCACAGGAAAAGAAGCCGCCTGAAGGCCAGTGGAACAAGTCGCTGCAAGGAATTTGGCTGAATTGTCTGGAGCCTCGCCTTGCAGAAGCTGGTCGACTGGTATGCGGTGCACGGTTCACGGCGTGGCTCCAACGCGCCACTGAAAGGGCAGAGGTCTGGTCGTCACGGCGATGACGATTTTCCGGAGCTGACTAAGTATAGAAGCTCTTCCTTGCATGGCCGCATCGCTTCTGCCAGAAACACGTTGCGGAACCCAGCCAAGGGCGGTGACGGGCAGCACAATACTTGTCTCGGCCGCGCTAGTCTGCATCGGGCCCTCTGTTGCGGCCCGTCGCGTCTCACCAAAGTCCAGCAATTCGAAACTCTCTCGTCTAGACGGGCGCCGCATTACCACCCACCACATATTAAATTACAATTACCGCTCATTCCTTTGCATCATTGGCCCGCGATACCAGCATCAAAATTTCCGGCGCCATTTCCTCGCATCCATGTGGCGTTTGGGGCCGCTACACCCACTCATCGGCACCCGCGTCGTGGCGCACCCATCAACGACGCCAGATGGCCGCGTCTGCACGTGACCTCGATCCAAGGACTGCACAACCGGGGCGGGCCTGTATCCATATCCCATCTCGCACTGTGAAACCCAACGTCGGTCGGCCGGCCGGGGCAGATTGGTGGCATCCAAGAGAGACGGGGGAAAGCATATGTCAAAAGCATGTGCGCTGGCGCATCCTATCATTTTCTGCAGCACTCCATCGATGGGCGGGTGCATCATAGATTTGCATCTCTCGTCCCCTGCTTACCTCGTGTGGGATGACACCTCTCAGAAAATGATTTGCGCCAATCGATTCGCTGAAGCTGACACCAGAAACACACACACCTCATCCCGTTAGCCGCCGAGGGGCACGGCCAAAAAAAGGACTCGCTTCGAGAACTCCAGCAAGTGGAGTTGGTCTTTTTTTCTTTTCACCTATAACACTCTCTGCGGCGCATGCTGCCATGGAATGTTTGCTGTCGCATTGGGTAAAGCAGTGTCGCATCCTAATATGTCTTGACCTCATCTTTTCTTTTCTTTTCCTTTCAGGTATATTATTTTTAGTTTCCGGGGCGAAACGTGCCTTGCATGTCTGCTCGATTGCGCGCCGCTGATGCCGCATTGAAACCGGCTCTGCGCATCGTCTCATCTTTTGCGCCTACCCTACGCTGGACTCTTGCGCAAGCCGTAAAAAGGCACCAGTACTCGGCAACTCGAGGCTCTAATGAAGCCCTTTTCCTTTCTTCCAGCATTCACCTCGTGATCGGTAGTATCTCGCCCGCCCGCTGCCTAACCGAGTCTGCCCGCGGTGGACGAAGAGGGGTTGCAGCAGCAAGCCACCAACAACATCCCATCCATCCTTTTTGTTCCAGCCGTCGACTCCGCCACACGCCGTAAACTTGCCCACGCCATGCGATAGGGCGTTTCCGTGACCAAGAAACTAAGACCAATGGTTCGCCTCGAGTCGTGGTCCAAGCTGGCCGCCGAAATTTGGATGCGCCTACCCATGAATCAATCTCCAGCTACTTTGTTTGCTTTCGCCCATATTCCTGTTTTCGCGCCGCCCCAGTCTGGTGTGACTCCCCCCTCCACCACTCAGCCTCGCGCAAATCTGCGAGAACCTCTGTGAACCAATCCAAGTTTGCGCCCGCCCATGATGTGGTTCGCTCCTTGTCCAAGATTAGAAACGGCTGCACCAGTCCAACCCCCCGGCGCGACGAATGCGCCGCGTGCGCGACGGACTTGAGTGACCCGCGACATGACTGTCTCACGACATTGCGCAAAGTGATCTGTCGTGCATGTATCTACCTTGCCTGCATATCCCTTGATGGGAGAGAGAGAGAGAGAGATGGAAGCCCCTCCTCTTCGGCTGCTCTGGGCGGCTATCATCCTTTGCGCAACCTCGTGCTGCCCTCGTCGCACAAGTACGGGGTTGAAATGGATAAATTCCATCTCGACAGATTCGTACGTTGCAACTTTTGATACAGACCATGGTGCGCCTAGGCCTACGCATGCGCGCACTGCTTGCGCGACCACCACACGGCTAGCTGCTTCCAAGCTTCTTTTGGTTACGTCAAGAGTGACCGTGTCGCAAAGCCGAGACAGATCTGCGCCCGCGCCCGCGCCGGCTGGAGGAATAGCTTCCGGGTGATCGCATCACCTCGCAAGGGATCGCAATGCGATCAATTGTCCATTTTACAGCTTCAATGGCCGTCGCAGCACACTCGCGCGACGCTGCGCCTTTTTCTTCCCGCCAGCATGCTGGTCGCAATCGCGCATACGCAAGCCATGTCCACCACGGGTGTGTCATGATAAGGTTCTACAGCGAGCCCCTCCAAACCTTCAAGAGTCAAAGAAAAAAAAAGTACATGAGTCGGCATGTATCAAGTATACAGGAGGCCGCCTCTCTATGGTTTTGGGTTTATTTTTATTTTTTTCATCTTGTGTCTGCTGTCGCGGACTTTGCTTCAGATAGACCATGACCTCACTGGTATGTGACTCGCCCGCCTTTTTGGCAGGACTTGAGTCCAGAGCGATATATGGCTTCGCACCCGGGGCAGTCATCTACGCAAACATGAGCGCTCGCGGTCAAGCTGCATCATGACGAGCAATGGCAGCAGACAACACCGCAATGCGAGCGGCCAAGGCCATTGGCGACAGCGAGGCGCAAACAAGTTGTCATCGAGCGACGTTGTGTGGCCCCCATTGTCCAGGAGCCAAAAAGTGTCATTATGCTCATTATGCGCGCACACAAGCCCCAGCTCAGTTTAGGGGTAATTGAAAAGGCTTCTGCGCGGGCCAGATGATTTGACTATTGTTTTGTACTATTTTTTTTCTGTTGTTTTTATTTTGAGAGTGGCGAATTTATTTGTTTGATTTGCACCCACTGGGGCGAAATTCAAGCTATTTTTCCTTTTTTGTAGCCCTGGGAACTTCATTTCCGCCCGTTCCCGGATATTAGCAAAGCGGTACCTGTTGCTGCCTGGGCCGTTCCGCCCTCAAACACACAAAAAAAAGGGACACTGGAAGAAAATGTAGAAAAGCAGGTTAATAATCCACTTTTAAAGATGATGATGACCCTTTGAAAAAAGATGCCCTAATATTGTCATAGTGCATGCAGAACGACTTGACAGCCCAGAGCGCGCGCGGGGGTCCAACGAGGGCGGTGACTGACAAGCTCCGAAAAGAGCCAAGATGCAGTCAGCCCCCCCCCCCTCCGAGCGCCGAATTTGAACCCCAGCACGTTTGTTGGGCGGGCGGATGCAGCATCCCGGGGCCCTTGTGTGACTGGGGGGGGAAGGAGGATGTGAGAATTACACACAATAGTTGGGCGGGGGAGAGTATGTACAGTATGCAGGCCTAGCAAAAAGCTAATGCAGGCCATGTTCTCACGTTGTCGCCTGCTTGCGCGATTCTGGGCAGAAATACAAGGCAAAGGAGTCGGGTAGCAAGAAACGAGCAAGGTCACGAGCTGAGGGAGTGTGTGTGCGCCGCAGAGGCGACTCGTCGCAACAAGCAGAGGTCCAGCCCTGTCGCAAAAGTGGCCGTGTAGTATAGATCGCGGTCAAGGATTGAGGGGGAAAGGTAGCATGCAAGGGTCCGCAGCAGTTCGTTGGGCTGTGCGGTGGTGCTGAGCAAACATGACGCACCGCAATGGGCTTTGAAGGAAATTGCTATCAAAAGATGAAGACGAATTCGTCTAGAACACAACCGTGTATCAGTTTCAAACTAGAAAGGATGGTGGCAAAAAGGGAGAGACAGAGAAGGCTGTAAAAAAAGTCACTACAGGCTGGCTGATCCAGAATCCCGCCAAAAAAGCTCGCCCCAGAAATCAGGCCAGAGACATTGGGAAGCCAATGACAGTCCATGGCGGAACGCAAAGGACATTAGAGGAAAAGTATTGAAATTGAATCAGGGAGTTTGCGATTGTCTGCTGCTTAGGTAGATTTGCGCGACATAACCCAGAGGCGAATGATTGGCACAGAGGGTGATCAGCTTGAAACGCAATTATCCCCAAATAGGAAAGCAGAGAAGAATAACGTGAATAAAAAAAACAACAACAACAACGGAATACCTCAACTTGGTTTGACACCCCGGCCGCAAAAAAGAGGATTTGCTGCGCTGGCACGTTTTACCGCCACAACTGGGCCAAATGTACCAGTCACGCCAAAGTGGTCCCCTTGTCGCAAAGAGGTCATCTGGGCAAGGGTATATTTTCCGTCCCTTGCCTGGTTTTGTTACAATGACAGAATGGGGAGAGGATGACCGTCTTTTTGTTCGCTGGACCAGGCGAAGGTATCTTG